>VYZU01083963.1:0-29496 GCA_013401355.1 Ceyx cyanopectus
AGAAAATGAGGAGCAAATTGAGAGAAGAGCAAAACAGATCAGAAAAGGGGAGAGAAGTAAAGAGTAGATCTACTTTTTCTGGTAGTCTGTATCACAGAACCTACAAAGAACTAGGATTTCAGTGTTGTACGTCAAAAATCTCTCCTCCAAAGCTGCAGGTATTGGCTCAAGCCTGGCCCTAGATCCCTCTTATCCATTGACAATCACATATGAAGGGCAAGGTGTGATCACTGCATTTTGCTTGTTTTCCTTAAGTCCACAAAGGAAGACTAAAGGAGACCTGTGGCCCTGAAGGGTTTCAGACAATCTGAGTCCATGAGCTAATTACCAGAGTTAAGCAAGGAGGGCAGGAAAGCATTGCTTCTAAGTGTGCCACCCACAAAGATGGGTACATGTAAATGGTTTCATGACTGTTTAGGAGCTGGCTGCCTGGTATTACCATACCTGAACAACCGAAGGAAAGAAAGAATTGATGCAGAGGACCTAGTATTTGATGCAGAGGACCTAGTGTGCTGTACATTTGCTGCTTAGCCTAATCCAATATAATACATTCCTATACTTTTATCATGGCAGTACAAAATGTTTGTGATGCATTTTAGGAGTTAGTAATGGAAAAATACTATAGCTATTTTTATTCAGTAATAAATTTTTACATGTGAGTTAGATAGCTGTTATTCAGCAGTAATTTCATATAATTATATGAAAAAAAAGTAGTTATTCAGTAAAATACATCTCTTTGTAACATACTGTTTAGAATTCTTCATTTGAGGGTCATCTAAGTCTGAAGAAAACATCTGTGGTTCTCATTTTCGACACTAGAGCAGCTGCTGTTGCTGTCTTTATTTTAGGTGCTGGCACAACATTAAACTCCTGATTCCCTGAAATAAGCTTTATACCCTCATGGGTCTCTCTTCAGCAAAAGCACTTAAGATATAGGAATCTTCAAGCACTGAAACTTTAAGCACTGAGGTCACTGGGACAATCTGTGTATCTATGCATGCATTGCTTGACAAGGGTCATGGGCAGCAAGCAAGCTCAGTCAGTATAGATTATCTCTCCATCTTTCTCATTGATTAACTCCTAACCTGATTGACTACTGGCTTTATAAATGATGCAGTTACCTTGTATTAGGTATAAGGAAGGCTTAGACAGGTTTTCCTTTTGTAAAACAAGCATAGCCTCCTTAAACATTACTGCAACAGTGGCAGAATTCTGCTGATACACTGAAATGTTTGAGACTTTTTTTCTTTCCCTGAGGAAAGATCCTCCATTGTGCATTTAACTTACCTGCATGGCATCACTGAACAGAAAGTGCCTCTTAGTGTGCAGGGTAAATAAGGAGTGAACAGACCTATTTTTAGTTTTAATTTGGTTGCCTTTTTCCTAGGCATGATCTGTGATTGAATGATATTTTATAATTATTTATTAGAATATTAATTAACAGACATATATTTTCTTGAGATTTGTTTCCTCATCAGATGAAAACACTGTCTGCTCTCTTTTTCTCTTAATGTATAAACCATTTGCTACATGTTTACAAAATTATATCAAGTGTAAATCTAGTCCTGATAAGCAACCTTGACAAGGAAATAACTTAGCATTCAGTGTTCATAAGAAGGGAGTGTGGGAGAGAAAGAGAGAGAAGGAAAGAGAGAGAAAGGATAAGATCACAAATGAAATCAGCACAATGTGCTCCTTTAGGATTGGTTCTAGAGCAGATAAGCTTTCTATTCCCCCATAAACAGGTCAAAGAGTCTCAGCATCAAAACTGTATTTACCAAAGTTTTCTGTCATTTGATGAATTGATCACACATACAGTAAACAAACCTTTGTAAATATGAAACCAGATTAGCATTTTCAGGTTTTTCAAATGCAGCATTCTCTTTAAAATGCTTGGGCATTTTTCTTAGACATTTAAATCCTATGCAAATAGTTACAGCAAATATATGAATCAGAAAAATGCACTTTCAACTGCAGTGACCACTCCTTTCTGTATCTCCTTTTATTTGAAAATAGGCAAACACAGTACTGAGTTATTTCTATTTGCTTTTTCAGTTGAATATTTTTAATGGTTTGTACTGACGGAGGAAAAAACTGATGTTTAGTTAAAGTTGATACAACCCACAAGTGGACATGTCAAAACAAGCTATAGAAAGTTACTTTTGATGTGTTTTATTGAGATATCTATGGTACTTTCCAATTACTTTATGCCAAAAAAGGTAGCTCTACTCAAAAATTACTTCTTTTGAAAAGTACAAATACAACTTGTCAGCCTTTTGAATGTGTTTCAGTATCTTTAAAGAGATCCTTCTTAAAATAGCAATTGTCTGCTGCTAGGAAGAAAAAGAATGCAAGTAATACAATAAAATCAGTTTAAAAAATCTTTACATGAAGTACATAATTTTACTAAGGTGATGATATCAGGTCTCTGTTATTCTGTGAGTGTGCATACATTTGTTTTTATAATCTTCAGTAGCTGCATGTGCAGGAGTTAAAAAGTAGCAATGGAGAGAGCCAAGTTATTAGCTCTGTGATTGCTAGTGCTCTGAGCCAAAACTATGGAATATTTGATGACACTCGAGTGTCCTTTCTATTTTAGAATTCTTCCTCTTACTGCAGAGAAGTAATCCAACTTGAAATTTTCCAGGACTTTCTATTTCCTCTTGTTTTATTCAGACTTTAAAACTGCTNGAAGGGAGCGTAACAAAATACTTTATTTTTATGGAAAAAAAAAAAAAAAAAAAAGAAAACTCATTCTTTTTCCGTACACAGAGATATGGTTTTCCCCACCTTAAACATACATGATTTGAGTTCAAAGGCTCAGCTTCCTGAGTGATAGTAAAGGTCTGTTGTTTAGCCAAAGGATCAAGAGGATACTGGGCTCTGAGATGTCAGAAAGCATGTCTAGGCAGGGGTAGGAGGTTTCTTATTGGAGGTGGGAGGGATGGTAACCTCGATAGTTAAATGTTATGGCTGCTATAAGTGCAGGGTAAGAAAATTGGAAGTAATAAAATGGTTTGTCACTTTTACAACTAGAAAGTGTGTGATGCTGAATGCCTGTGCATTCCCCTCCTGCCATGGTGGAAAACTGCAGGGGCTGCTTGCCCTGCCCTTTAAGGGAGAAAGTCCAGGTGCACCAGGAGTCTTTGGAGAGTCAGGCCACTTCAAGATGCTGATGGTCAGAGTGAACACATGCAGCCCATATTAGTACCATGGGGGACATCCATGGCAGGTGCCACCAGGGCTGAAATTGAAGCAGGAGGTGATGCCCAGGGAAGAGTTGGATATCACCAGCCCTCCATGAATATCAGCCACAGCAGTGCGGGTGCATGTTCAGACTGAAATAAAGGATCTATAGCAATGATGGGAATCTCCATGGAAAGCTCTTTAGTTCCTGAGATGTAGATAAGGTGGGTAAAATGACTTATGTCTATCCAGGAGCAGACTCTGACAGGAATAATCCATCTGTACTGGGGCTAATCCAGGGTAGAACTAGACTACATATACCCATAGTCATGAGGATCCTGGAGCACAGTTAATGGACAATAAAGGTTCCCCAATAGATGGCCAGTAGACATAGCACCATACAAACCCATTATAGATGGTCTGTGTCATGAAGAGCTTCCTTCTGAAACATGGAGAAGGGAAATGATGGCTTGAAGGTGCAGATTATCTTCATTAAGCTTTGTATCTCATATTCTGTATTTGTCAGATTCCCAGTCTCCATTGGACTGGTGTCTCCTAGCATACACAAATCTACCTCTGTGAGTGCCCTCTGTGAAGGTGCAGACTTTTAAGGTTCTGTATCTATGTATGTGTGTGTGTCCTTGAGCGATGAGCCCTGCCTTAAAAAGAACTGGAAATAGCTAAGTCATAATATCCATCATAATAGGGTGGGGTGGAGAAAAATTAGAAGAGGAAAAATTGCAGATGACATTAATTTGTACAAAATGTTTACATGTGTTTTGATAAATCTATTGCCATAATACAGTGAAGCCTCTGGTAACTTACATAGCTTTTAGTGCACTAAGGTGTTGTCATTTTTACTGTTTTCACTGCTGTTTTACTCTTTTATTAGCTTCCTTGTGTTTTATCTTTTGATAGCTGTTGTTAGCTTTTCCCCCTTTTGTGCATCTGAGCCTCTTGAAGCATAAATCTGCTGGTTTAGTAGATAGAGATATGATAGGATTAAGAGCACTCTTTTTCCCTTAATATAATAATTCATTAAAATAGTTTTTCATTAAATTACAAAGTGTATGTTGCTGACCTTTATCATTTGTTACTTTTTATAACTGCATCTGAAGTATTTATTGACTGTTATTAAAATGTATGTGTGTAAAAGAGAAGGTTGTGGTGGGGTGTACTGTAAAAGTGGCATTAGAAGAACGTGAACATCCCAAGAAGAACATAAAAGTATTGATAAATGAATCTGTATACGCATTACACTGCAAGGTAAGTAAAACAGTCTCAAACACATTGTTAAGTAAGAATGCCTGAGATTTTATAGTGGTATCTGAGAAAAAGGGGTTTCCAAAACACTAATAGCTGTAGTGTTTTTTCTGCAATGAATTATGCCCATTGACTTTTGTGAGGAAGGACTTTGTCTAGTATTATTAGCAGGATTGAGACTAACCTGGCTTGTCATGGTAGAAAAGCATGCTTTCTGAAAGCCACTGGCTGTTAAAAATGAGCAACCTGCCAGCATACGGGTGAGGTTTGGCTCTTCTGTGTAACCAGGAATTCGGAGGACATTGCTATTTTTTGACAGTGGAAGGACCAGATCAGGTTTTAACTTGACTGCAAATTAAGAGCTCACTGGGCATAAGCAGAATGCTCCTGCAAAGAGAAAATAGGCTGAGCAAGAAGTGTGTGCCTGATCTTGCAGGGAACCTATTAATGGAGTCATTAAAAAAGTAATGTTCTGCTATTGGTGAAAATGTTGCCCATGACTCATGGGCTGTATCACTATAGCATGTGGTTCTCTACCCACAGCCAGCTTAGCCTGTGAGCTTGACTTCTGTGCAAGTGTTTATCTTCCATTTAAAAATCAGACTGTCTGCCCAGTTACTCTGGCTGTCTGCAATTACCCCCTGGCCAACCTGCATGGTTTTGGGGTAGCCAGGAGATAATTTGCTCCCATCCCTGATACTATTCAGTCTTGCAGTTGACAAAGTAGGTATATCCAGCTGTTAAAGCCAGCTGTTGAAAACCACCTCTGATCCCTCCAGATCCCCGAGATATTGACTCCTTTTCTGGGAGTCATGCCACAGGGCTTGGCTCAGCCTGTGTTTCCTCCTTCTCGCCTGTTTTCTCCAGATCAGAGCTGGAAATCCCCACACAGTTCCCCTCTCCCCCAGCCCATGCCCCCAGGGCCAGTGTGCACCCATATACCCTGAGTGATACCTTCCACCAGACATTGCTCTCAGCATGTTCCACACTTCCCTTGCAGGTGACACTGAAAACTCATATGTGTTTACTCTGTGTGTGTTTGTGGGGAACTGATCCATCCTTCAGAAGGGAGCATGGGTGAACCAGACTGGTTAGGAGCTGTGGCACATGGATTTCATTAGATGTGAAGTCTTTACATGTGCTTGTTCTCTACTGTTTTCCATCTGTTTTAGTCACCAACTGGCTTTCTGGACAATGAAAAGGTCAGAAGCCCTCTCCATACTCCACATCTTTATACATCTGCTATTGTTGTACAACTCACTTTTGATAAAGATTGTGCTTGATACTTCAGTATAACCAACATAAAATGTTGAGAATCTGTGAAAGTCTCAGTAAGTGGTAAAATTTATATATAACAAGCACCTGTTCAGATAATTTTACTTGCTGAATAGTTTCATTTATGATCATGTTTCCCATATTGATCCTTAAGTCTTAAGGGCTAAAGACTTTTATAGAAAGAGAAAATTGATATTTTGGAATAAACTCTTGATTCCAATAGGGTAAGCTTTTAGAAAGTTACCAGTGACTGAGAGACATCATACAAAATACAAAATAAGGTGGATTCTGATATCTGGTAGCAAAACTTCAAAGCCAGTTCAACCAAAACAGGAGTTCTTTATTTGATTAATCTCTTCAAGCTTAAGACAAGAACTGATAAAACTGATATTTTGTTTCTCAGTAATATTAAAAATATTTCTTCTTCTACAGAAGATTCACTTTCTTTTGACTATTACATTTTTAATCTTAAGTAAAAAGGAAAAAAACCAAACAATCTAAACCAAACTTAAAATGTAGAAAAGTCAAGTTTAACTTTTAAAATACAGACATAACATTTGTTTGATGGAAAGTGCCTTTGATCAAAAATGTTTAGGGAAGCTTTGTTCCACCTGGTAACCAAGTAAAGCATCCATGTATTTGTTATTCCTGTTATGCTTCACAAGTCAGACTCGGCCCTATTGTTGTTTTTTTTTATAGTCTGTAAGCACACCTGTATATGTAAAAAGCTAGAGAGTGTAGCAAAGCATTTGTGAAATGTTGCTGGTGATTGGGCATATGCAGAATAGATTGGATATATGCAGAGTGCTGATCATTATAATAATCTCCATATACTCATGCCTGCATTCCTTTTATTAAACTTTCTTTCAAGTTTCCCTATTAATTTCCAAAGACATAAAGATAAGAACTGAGAAAATATGAGCTGTCTGCCTACATTTATCTATGAAGCCGTGTCATATTTGTTTTTTCTTCTGGAGTGCAGGACTAGATGTGGAACATTGGCACCAGCTGCAATTTTGTACTTTTTAAACCTTTCAAGTTCATTTTTACCAAGTTGTCTTCCTCTGAGTCTGAAGCAGAGCAGAGACAACACAGGAGAGGACAAAAAGCCTGTTCAACTTCACCCTTGCTGAGGATTACTGCACCTATGTGCAAGGAAAGACAGTAGGATGGGCAAGAACCCCAATGCTCTCAAACTCGATTGCCTAAGAGAGCTGGTGGTTATGGGAGACCACAGATATGCTCTGTTCCAAGACTCACTTTCCTTCCGAAGCCTCCCTGGTGGTAATCATAGAATGCTTTGGGTTTGAAAGGATCTTTGAGTGTCATCTAGGTCAATCTACTGCAACTGATGGAAAAGCAGATTTTTAAATTGTCTGCTTAAGAAAAAGATTTAAAAGGTCATTTTTTTTCAGACTTTTTCTTAAAACGGAAACTTGGATGAGAGGAATTAAATTGGTGATGAGGGCGGGCAGAGAAATGCCTAAACATTTCCCCCATTGTTTTACATGCAGTGGAGTGAGAGATGGGAGAGGGCCAGTGACATACATGGTTTTCTGCTATACCTTGCCCAATGGGGTTGCAAAAATGGGCAAACTAGTTATAGGGTCAGTCAACAAACTGCTGTCCACATCCAGTGGTTGCTGGAAGTTGAAGGTAATTCATGCTTTCTAGAAACATGCTCTTGATATGTCTGAAGTCATTTGGCACTGACTGAAATCCGGGAAAGATCTAACACACTTTGCTCAGAGAGACTTCCTTGCTTCTGAACTGGGGTGGCCCCTTGATTCAGTTTCTTCCCAGGCAAGAGGAGAAAAAGTCATTAAAGTTGCAGCACTCATGAGTTTTATGGGAATAAGAATGAATTCTCCATCAAGCAGGAGAACTATGCCATGTTCATCCTTTGTATTGCTCTCAGTGGAAACCCTGCAAAGAGCCTGCGGTATGGAAACAGCAAGGTGGACAGACATTTGGAGACACATACAATAAAGAAAAACATTAATTTAAGAGATTCTGCCAAAATGCTTCAACAAGTCTGACTGCACTTAAAAAAAAAAAAAAAAAAAAGTAAAGAGAAAAAAAAGGAAAAGCAAAAGACTCCATTCCCAGTTGATGGGGAAATTAGGATGGCCTGAAAGGAATTGTCAACTTTGGTGAGAAAGAGAGCTGCACACAAGAAAAATGTAACTTTAAAATACACAACCACATGATGTCGGGTATGCTTAATGGAGGGAAAGACTATATTAATCTGTTTGAATTGCTAATTGGGGATTTAGTTGGCTAGATTTGGGGTTATAAGATTAAGGCTTTTATTCTGTGTTTTTGTTCTTTTCCAAAGGTAGGAATCCTCTATAGATCCCCGCTCTTGGGAATCTAATGCCCTCAAATGCACAACTCGGCAGCCGACGAGCAAGCTGATAAAGCATTCCTTGCAGATACTTAATGGGTACATTCTGTATCTCCGTCTGCATCTTTCTGTCTGCCTATCTTTTTTTTCCCCCTTAGCACACTTGGAGGAAGGTAAGCAAACAAAGCAAACTAAAAGAACTACCTCTTCCCTTCATGTTTATAGTTGCTATTCCAGATGTAATTTCTATTTATGGAAATAATCCCCTAGATTTATCCTGTTTCCAGGATTAAGACCCCTATTTTATTTAAAGTTGTTTCAGCTGAATAGGACAAAGCCCTCAATATTACATATTTTGCATTACAGCTGTACATCAACACACGCTGGACTCCTTGTAATCCTTGGAGGCTGAGGAAACTTTGTGAAAAGTAGAGATGATATGGCAGGATGCTTCCCACATTGCCAGATCAGCTCCATCACTTGCTATATTCTTTTCTTGGGCACAGGTACCAGAGTTCACTGGAGGAAGTGCACCTTACAATTACCCTCCAAAGGATATAAAACATATATATATGCATATATACATATCCAAAGCATATAAAGTCTCTTCAGAAATGTTGTTGCAATAATTACATGTATTTCCCCAAAAGTCGAGGAAACATATCTTCCCTATAAATTTTTGTCAATAGAAATGTGAGAAAAGACATTTTTATCACTCAAGAAAGACCACTGTAAATTCTGTTTGCTGAAAACATGGTAACTTTCACCAGGTGGAAGGCAAAAAAACACTATTATTTGTATAGTTTACTCTCACAGGGAGCTTCTTTGCTGGGCACAAATAACTGTCAACCTAATTTCTATCTTTGCTGCTTGTTTACTTAAATTCCCTAGTGGTTTGCAACTGTTTAAAGCACCATGACAATTCCTATAGTGGTAAAGTACTGTTGACTCTAAAATTGCACCCATTTTGCACCTGTAAGAATGTCTATATATGGTGCAACCATAATGATGAGCTGGATTTAAGATATTAACAAAGTTAGGTCTCACAATTTTTCTATCTGGTCCAAAATATTTAGTCTCTCTTGTGTGGGCATATCCCTACCCTGATTAGAACCTTAACGAAGTCAGAAAAGGACAAGAAATGCTCTGGGATGCACCAGCTTTGATAGTAGATCAGGGACCCAGCAGGCCATGGCAAGATGCCCACATTTAATGGGATGAATCTCATAGGAAATTTTGCATTAAATTCATTGTCAAAACAGTGCCAAGTCAGATCCTTCAGTTATAACAGAAGAACCAAATTATGTCTCTGCAGGGAGCTAAAAGCATGATAGATGCTGCTGTGTGGACACAAGATGCAGTGAACATCTGAGGGATACTTTTGAGAAATTATTGTTTAATATGTTCATAATACAACAGTGGAGAGAACTCTATAAAGTTTGGGGCACAAGGGGTAACAAATGATGAAGCTGACCAACAGTTCCAGAGCTGGGAACATCAAGAGGAGGTTCCTGGGTGAGAAAGAGTTTCAAATCCACTTGCTGTTCAGGCTTTTTGAATTGAGAGGCTTTAACCAGTTACAACTCAGGTGACCTCCTTTTGCAACACGCTTTATCTCCACAACATGTCCACCTTGTTGAGATGCAGTCTGTGCTTCTTGAACACTGAAAGACAAATTGCCACATTTCTACTTAGCCAAATGAACTGTGCTGGGGAGAATCAAATTGCTACTCCTGGAAGACACTTGTCTTCACTGATCCAAATTTTAAAGCGTCTTACAGAATTCACTCATCACCCTACATCTGTCCCCTTGTCAGTTGGGCTTGATCAGTATTTCTCGGTTCCTTTGTAGAGATTTAAAAGCTTCCCATTCTTCCTTTGAAATGTGGGAATAAATCGCATATTGGGTTTTGCAAAGTGAGTGAACGGCCCCTTTCAACTAGTCAGCAAAAAGTTTCAATAGAGGAATTAAGGCCGATGGAGAAGGAAATGTGATTCTGGGCTTAAAAGTTGTTTTTGGTGCAGACTTCTAGAAACCTAGTGCATACATTCATTGTGTGAGTAATAATGGAAAAGAAATGTCTTAAACAAATACCTTTTGTAGGATAAGTTTAATGCCACAATCATATTACTTGGGTTGACTGCAGAAATGAGAATGCAAATGATAAATCTTTCCCAACAACACTAATCTGAGAGGAGCTCTCTGGGAAGAATAACATCTGAAATATTGTACACAATGAAATATTGTGTCCTTCTCTACCCCCAAGGTTGAGGTCTTCTTCCCCTCTTCAGGCAAGTGGCACTAGTCGGATTACAGTGCAATCATAACAACTAAAGATGGAAAAAGCTATTGGCCCATTTAATCTCTTCCCCTGCCAGTAGAGGATTACTCCTGAAGCATGTTCTTCAATGCCTTGCCCAGTTCTGGGTGACTGGAGAAATAGGCTTCCATCATTTTTTAGGGAGATTATCTTTTAGATAAGACCTTTGCGACCTATGTCCTAACTACTCTGCACGAATCCTCAGAGCTGGATTCCTCAAAGTTAGGCTTAAATACAGCTGTGTGCATGCATTTGCCTGTACTTATTTTTAAAATCAAACCGAGGGCTGTCACAGTGATTTTGATTAAAGTTGTTAATAGCTTCTTGGCCAAAACTCCCTTCACTCCCATATCTGTATTACACGCAGAGAGACTATTTGGCCATTTGCTTTCAGTGCACATGTAAGTATATATCAGAGGTTCTTCTGCAAATTTTTGATTTGTAAACAACTTTAGGATCTTTAAAAATTGAGTAATCCATAAATGGAATGGTTGAGTTCATCTGGCATATTTTTTCTCTTTTAAAGAGCTTTAGATAAATAAGGGCTTATTTATTGATTAATTAATTTCTTTTTTATTATTCTGCTTATGTGTTCAGATTTTTTTTGTGCTGAGAATTGTTCTGTTACTTTATCACAGACTCACATTTTGCTTACCCAATTATAATTGTGAGGATAAGGCTAGTTTTAAATATGAAGCCTGGTAAGACATTTTGTTTTCCTACTCATTTACTTAATTTTCCCCATATTTTTATTGCTAATGTACATATTATTACTAGTGTACTTACACTCTCGTATGTGCAGGAATATATATATAGAACCAGAAAAATCATAACTTCTCAACTTTGTTTTAGAGCAAGTTCCCAGAGAATTCTGCAAATGTTAGAAGTTGACTTTGAACAGAAAGAGAATAACAACATCAGTAATATACTATAAAATGAAATAATGGTTCCTTTTTGTTTAGTGAAGAGAGGTCAGGTCTTCCTCCCTTCCTCAGGCAATGGAGCAATCAGCCTATTTGTGAATTCTAATAATGAATTCAGAAGAAAAAAATACGAACTGTCGTGTATTTAAGTTTGTTGACATGTAGAACCAAGATGTAAATTGATAATATACTCTTAAAGATTTGATGAAAGGAAATGTGTTAGGTTCTCAGATTTAGGAAGAAACTTCTTTTATGATGTTCATGTTTTTGCATCTGGATCTTTTGATATTTATTAGAAAAGAGGACTGACTTTTTATCTTATAATAGATTTATTTAAAGGAGGATTCAAAGGGGTAAATTAAATAGGTCTGTGATTTAGATTGCGCAGAAAGTTTCGGATGAACATCCTGTCAGAGAAAAAGGTCATATAGGTTCATAATAGAAGGATGTCAACAAACTGTGATGTTCTTGCATTTTGAGTAGCCAGAGAAAAAGAATGAAAAATGAAAGGTCAGGGGCAAGCTGATTGCACAAATTATTTCTTTTTTTGTTCTGAAAGGGAAGTAGAAACTATATTTGAGGATGAAAGTGATTGTAGGTCTTCTCTAACCATTGGTTAAGATGAATATAGTTTGTCTATACTGACTCTAGCTCATGAGCTTATTTCTGTTATATTGTAGAATGGTTATGAGCGTTATCAGAAAATTAATTTAAAAAAAATAATTTCACCTAACTCTTCAATATTTTTTCCATTAAACTTACAGAAAAAAAATCTAAACTACTTTCACAGCTTTCCATTGTTAAATAGCCATTTATCTAATACAGAATTGGCTGTTAAAAAGAAGTCCAAGGTGTATCTGTGCAATGCCTCAGAAATTTCAGGCAGCTGAAGTCTCCTTATTAATGTCTAATATAGCAATTTTCTGATGTTGAAAATCAAGAGTAGCAGGGTCATGGGTGCCAGCAATAGGGAGGACTGATTGATTTCATTACTAAACACTTGTGTGTAGGAGCTAGATACACAGTAATAAATAAAAGGGAGTTTTCTTTGGACTGGAGGCCAGCTGGCGTGGCCTGGCATGGCTCAAATGCGGCTTAATTTTCTCCGTCCCCCAGAAGCATCCCCTGCTGCTTATTGGCAGTGGTCCCCCGTATACACCAACCCCTGAACTGTGCCCAGACTTTGTCAGAGAAAGACGAGACACTTGGCACAGGTCAAAACTGTGCCACGCGCCGAGCCGGCAGCTTCCCAGCATGGGTGATTGCTGGCCAGAGCACAGACATCTCTCCCGGTCTTGCTTAGCTTTCCAAAGCAGGCTGTGGTCCTACGTGCCTAGCCTCATCTTAAGCTGCCCATGCACAATTTTATTAGTTGCAAAACTATAAAAGAATAAATAATTTGGTGGGTTTTTTTGTTTGGTTGGTTTTGTTTTTGCTTTTGTTTTTTATTTATTGTTTGAAGCTGGGACAACTTTAGAGGTATTCCTAACAAAAGGTAATATAATTTATAGTAGGTGAAAAGACCTGAGTACTGGAGAAAGCAAGCGAAGTATATAAATGATGCAAGAGATGCTTTGCTTAGGGTATGTAAATGGAAGTAGAAATGCAATGAAAAACATATTAAAACAACAAAAAAAATCTGGACCTAGTTTCTCTCTTTCTAAAATGAATCATTCAGGAGAAAATGTTCACAGGATTGTTAATACTTTTTCTAAGATATGCTTGAAAATACTTAGTAGGTCTGATTAAGTCAAGGATAAATTTAGTTATCCCCATAGCTGGTTTGATCTCAATTGCATTTTTTGACTGGTTAATTGCAATTGCCATTTTATTTTATTGTCTCTCTAATTGGTGCAAAGTTTCTTTTAATTTAGTGGTATCTAACTTACCTTGCAGTGTGTTTTGGTTCTAAGCAATTTCAGTCTTAAGCATACTTAATTCCCTTCTGAGATCCTCCATCACTAACAACACAAGATCAAATAACCAACTAATTAAAATTTATGTCCATCTTCTATTGAAGTCATCATTCATATCCCCCTGAGTAGGTGATTTCTGACTGTGTGATCCCATAGGAATATTTTTATGTCTACAGTAGTATGTGAGTGTGGAAAAGTGGAGTTTATTCTGTTTCATTCCTGTGTAAATGGAAAAAGTTTCAATAAAAGGGTTAGAATTTTTATTTTTTTTTTCAGATATATTGTGCAAAGATTTAGCTAAATTTACCTTGCTTTGAAGAAACACTGTGAAGTTCTATGTATATAAATTTTTCATTAAAAATGTACATCAGATAAAATAAACTTAATCAAGAATAAAATACACCTTTTTTTTTTTTTTCCTGTTATTTCCTTGTATGCACTACTCTTTCACTGGAAATAGGGGTGCCAACCCTTTCAGAGAAGTCAGTATCCATGTAAACATGAACATGCACTTCTTTCCAGAAGAAACCCAGGACCAAGTGCTTTGAAACATGGATTTGACCAGATCATGTCATTTGGCCTCAGGCCTGTTTTATTTCGCATGAATTGCAACATTTCTTTAGTAGTACAAATCACTTTAAGACAACCTTTATGAACCCTGCTTTCTATATGAAGGTAAGGAAGGGGAACTGTCCTTTCTCTCCATGGTGCACCAGTGAGTCTTTACTTATTCTTTCACCTAGGTGAAGGAAGTCATCTTAGAACAGCTCTACAAATGCACAGACCTTTGAACTGATCTCTAAATGGCAAACCACAGTCCTGAGGAGGGGTCTTGTGTCAGCAAGAAATGTTGATTACTGTGGAAAGAAATCAGGACTTGGACCAAAGTGAGTGTTTAAGAAAACAGTTGCACATGCAAAAATGGTTAATATAAAGCAAAGGAAATTGTGGCTTCCTGATAAACTGTCCCCTCAATAGTTTTTTTTTGAGCTAAAATTAATTCTGATGATGTTTTCAGCACTGTTATTTATGCCATTCTGTGGTTTATTTACTTTTATTTTGATGCTTTCAATTATTTTTATGTTGCATTTTACTGAGTCAGGTCCATTTTTGAGCCCATCCAGTTGGTGTGAATTCTTTCCAGCCAAAACAATTCCCATGTACACCGTGTTCTCAGTCCCAGCAAAAAAACCCCAACCAACCAACCAGTTATCGTGGGACTCTGTAGCTCCTGGAGAAAGCTTGCACTGCTGGTTAGTGGTGCTCATGTTAGCTAGATAGTATCAAGTTATGATTCATAGTCCTCACAGATATGTCTCTCACTGATCACCCACTATACACTGCTGAGGTCAGAGGGATGTGTCCTCAGGCTATGCAGTAGGTGTGGGAGAGCCAAGCACAATAGCTCTCTCAAGTCAACAAAGGAAAAGCATCTTCACAAGGAGAATGAAGGCATCCTGATAGAGTTCCAAAATAAATTCAATTATTTCCATCTGGAAATGGTACTACAGAGAAAGTCATGTTGCCTGTGATCTAGACAACAAAATCAGATGAGATGAATCTTACCCTTAATACCTTGCCTACATGCTGGACCAAGACACATTTACTTGGATCACTGCAGATAAGTGTAAGCTGGGCTGTTGGTGCTCTGCACTGTTTTCCTCCAGATGGTGTGTTTGCTTTAGCACAGCTCAGAGTGCCAGGCAGATATGCTCAGGGAGTGCTTCAGAGAAGGGACACCACCACAGCAGGACACTCATAGACCTTCCAGGTCTCTGGGCCATGGAGGTCACACAGCTCCACATGCCTGTGGACATGTGATGCAGCTTTTGGTGTGGGGGTAGGAAGAAGGGGAGGTGAGTTTGGCTGCTCAGAGGATAGTGCTGCACTCCAAGTCCAAATGAGGTGTGCCAAACAACACCAAAATCCTTCCCTCTCAGATGAAGCTATGCTTGCACACTAAACCTGGAAGAACTCTCAAAGTTGAAACAGAGAAAGGAGTGACTTTGACAGAGGTCTTGTATCAGAGCAATGGAGAAATAAAACACTGTGTTCTGGGGTCCCACTACCAAGTGTTGCTTTTCTCCATTGCCTTTGAACTGAGAGGAGGTGAAATGTGCTTTTGGTGGATTTGCTCCACCCTGTTGCTGTCTTCGAGTCTCAGCCTAGGCCACTGCTCAGATGGTCTGGGGTAGAAGAGTGGGGACCTGCAGATATAACCAGAGAGTGTGTAGGAACAGGCACTAGCAGTGTCTCCATTGCAGGCAGAATTGTCTGGTTACAAAGGAGTTGCACAGGACTTGAAGCTCCTCTGACCCAACGGGCTTTTGACACAGGGATTTCCAGCACCAATGGCAGAGAAAAAGGTGTGAGGATCCTTGTCTGTGAGCAGTATAGAAAAAATAACTTATACTGATGATTGCTAGTCATCTCCTTCACAAGCATGCCAGTTTTATTCAGAAATTACTGTGGTATTGATGGAATTTAGACAGGAGGATATGATTGAATGCTCCTAACACAAGACAGAGGACGAGAAATACCACGTAGTGGTCCTAGGGACGTATTTTTCCTCTGGCCTCCTGTGTGGGGCCATAATTAGAGCTCTGATTTACCATTATTACATGATTTATTTCCTTTAGTTCTTGCTTCCAGCAAGCCTAATAGATTTCTCATGTTATTAGATAACCCTCTCTGTGAGCTGTTGTATAGATAATGGTTTCATGCCCCAGACCCAGAGCCTTAATTTTCACGAGTGCACTTAAAAAAAACAATCAGGCAATGAGTTATTAGTCAAGTTATTAGTCTCAATTGTGTCACCATTAAATAGTTTGGTGGCTTTCTTAGCTACAAGAACAACCATCTGAGTGTCCTTCTGGTCTGCCCCCAGCTGTGGAACAACCCTGATGATACCTTCATTATCCCATCAAAAGGCCTGACAATACTCAGGTGCCAACACTTATTTGGCCTGACATGTCCAAGGCTTGAATTTAGCACTTAAGCCAGTGCTTACATCCTGTCAAGTTCAATGGAATTAAAGCAGATGCTTTGTTAAGTAGAAATGTATTTAAGTGCTTGTCTCAATTTAAGGAAAAACAGGAGTGTTTTATGGCATTTTGGCCACTGAGCATGTGGTTCGAGTCCTTCAATCACAGCAGGTCCCCAGAAGAGCCACTCCAAGCTATTGGCATGGACTTTTCCATTTTGAAATTGTATATCAAGTTACTTGGGCTTTGGGAGTTTGATCATATCAGAGCCAGAGTCCACTGTGAAGTGAAGGGCATTCAATGTGTAATGGATGTTGTTCAGCAGCAGGGCGAATCAGGCTCTTAAGCTTTTACTGCATCCCACAATGTGAAAGTGGAGAAGTCCGAGTTTTATTTAGCTCCATAAAATATTTAATCTCAACAGTGATGGAGTTGATAAAAATCTGTATTTTGTAAAAAGCTTTTGTTTCAAGGCTATCCTTTTTTATGATTAGCCTGTATAATTTCAGAAAAAAAAGCAATATCTATTATTACCAGCGAATGATCCAATAAGTGTCTTGGGTATTTCTGCAAAACTTCTGTGCAGGTTTCTAATGAGGGAGATATTAAGTTAAAATCAATGTGGGAGTAGTTCTTCTAGACCAGGGGAAAGTGTGTCATTATTTTTACTGGCCAAATATAGTATCATCATCCATTAACTCCCTAGCTGAAAAATATCCTGTATCTCACTGGGATGCTGATCAAGTCATGTTCTTGTATATGATTTCTCTTAAGACATGTCTAGAATGTATTTTAGCAGGAAGATTTATAGCAGGAGATTCTCAAAGAAATTTTGTGTTGCTAAATTTTACCTGTATCCTACAATTCTCCAAATCTAAAAAGGCAAAAAGCCATCACATCAAAAAACATTTGCTGTAGGCTACAGGTAGCAATTCTATCCAAACAGGACATTCTAAACCTTTGAATCTTAATCTAGAAAAGTTCTCTGGGAAGGTATATCCAAAGCCTCAAGAAACATAAACAAGTCTGAAGGTACAAGAAATAGTCACCATGAAGAAAATTCAAGATCTAGCATTCAACTAAAGTAAGTTAAAACTATGAAAAGACAATATAATCCATGACACATATGCTTTTAAGGAGCTGATGTTCTCACTAGAGCTGGGTAATTTTTGTCTGAACATTTTGTATCCATCAAATACAGTTTAAGGTTCTCTGAAACTATTGATGAATGTGGGTTAAACAAAGTTAAACAAAATTCTGACTGAAAAAACAATCAGATGTATGGTTCAGTTCTGCATTGAATAACAATTCATTATGGGTACTGCTTATGCTCTGAAGGAAGAATTTTAAATAATTGCTCAAGAAAAGTATAACAAAAGACTTCTTCCTCTGTTCAAGATTAATGTCATGGTCTTTGTTTTTATGTTTCTAGTTAGGCCATACAACTGAAACACAGTGATTTACCCAGCAATTTACATACTCATATCGATGCAGAAATGTTATTGGGAAATTAATTTCACTGAGCACCTTTGGAACAAGATATCTCAAAACTAAAGCTTCTGTTCCCTTCAGGTATAGTAGGAACCACTGAGAGAGGCAAAAGATTTCTAATCTTAAGTAAGAGCAAATAAAATCTATCTTGTTTGGTATTTTCATCACCCACACTATCACTCTCAGGGAAAACAGTGGAATGCATTTCAGGAACATTTTCCTTAACATAAACAAAGTGCAGCTATTTGGAAAGGCCATGGCAAGCTATAATTGAAGTGCATTTGAAAGATATGGTGGTTGAGGGTGTGGAAGCAGCCCTGCTGCAGAACTGTGTGCACATGTGGTCAATTGCAGCATGGGGACATGGGTCACCAGGTTCTGCTGGCAGGAGATTCCACGTCCCAGACCTTTCTCTCTGCCCTCACACAAGCTGCTCAGGTATGTGTCTCCAGCAGTCAGTACCAGAGGGTCTGTCGTGGAGGGACCTCCCTGCATGCCTGGCGGTGGCTGTGTCACTGGATTTTGCTCCTGAGAGTTGCTGTCAGTGAAATCTTTCTGACCCACCAGCTAAGGGAAACTGGGCATGCACAGGGCAGCCCTTTACAGTAAAAGCAATCCTCACTCTTGTTAACCCCTCATTTGATAATGATCCACTAATGGAGAGAATTGAAGTTGGCAGCCTTTGCCTTGCAGCTGTTCTCCTCTCCCTCCCACTGAAGATAGGCTTCAGGGAGCCAGTCTGCCATCAAGAGATGCTCCTTCCCTTAGGCTCTGCCTCCTCTTTGCATCACACAGTCCTAGCCCCATGGCTGTCTGATGGCTGAGGCACCCAAGTGGCTGCATTTATTTCAGTGTTGTTAGAAGTCAGGAAGGCTAATTTTGATGCTTGGATGTCTCAGAGTTTCTGCCAGAAAATTAAGCCTGTTATGAACTTTACATTACATGCTACCAGAATTGCTTAAATTTCTGTTAAATCTTTGTCATTTTTTTTTTTTCCCTTTTGCTGGTTACATGACTTTTGGAAAAGTCCTTTCAGTCACATTATAACATTATAAATCACCTGCTGAACGATTGGGATTCAAGGGGGTTGATTCCTCCCAATTTCTGCAAGATCAAAGGTATGGCTGTCCTCCAAAAGCTGTGATGCTTCACATGAAAGTTCACAATGAAAACTATCTCAGTTTTCCTCTTCAGTGTTTGGATTTGACAATAAGATTTCAACTGGAGTGTTCAGCCTTCATTTGTGAGAGGACACGGCTGGGCGGGTTAGCATGGCAAATGCAAAACCCTGATTTCAAATCTTCAGTTCCTAGATTTTGTGAGTCTGTTTTAAAAAGCTAACATCTTTAGCACAGCTATAAATATCCCTTTGGTAAATGCCCTGAGTATCTTTCAATCCATGCTGATCCTTGTAATCACAGCCGCATTGTTCTGGTCATGTCACTGAAAATGCTTTTGACAGAACAAATGATGATCACCTGTGCTAGTCTTTGTAAAAAGCCTAAAATCCAATCTGCTATTTCATCAAGAAAAAACAACATTCAGTTCATTTCTTTCTCTCTTTCATGTGCAATGCTTTTCACTGGGACACACTGTTTTTTTCACTAGCTTTTTTTATTCTTTTTCTCCATGAGCCTCACAAAACAAATAACTGGTGGGAAGTTCATAAAGGAATTGCTTTTACTTGCTTCAGGTGCTGACGGCCTGGTGTGGCTTGTTATGTTGGGGTTTTTTTCTTAAAACAGAAAAAATGTTTAGGGACTGGACTCTGTTTTGCTTGAAAGTAAGAGTTCTGCAGATGTGCGATGGCTGATATTTCTGTACCTATCCTTGTACAACCGAACTAGACTTTAAAGTGTCTGAAGTTGGTATATTCAGAGAATATCAGTCATAAATACTTTTATGTCTGACTCATTTAAGCTAGAGTTGTAACTTTCACATTGCCATGTGCCTTTATATTATTGAAGTTTAAAGGAATTCCTTTCGAAGCCTAATGTTTGGCTCATGATGAAAGAAAATCAAACAGCTTATTCAGAGTTACGTTAAATAATTACATGTGTAACCCTTTAAATGCTAGATATGCAAATAAAGTGTTATACGGTCACTTGTACAGCAAAGACTTAAGGCCAAATTCCCTCTGTCTATCTTTCCACCCCAATCCCACTCTTATTTCTTCTGAAGTTCTTAGAAATTACCTCAAGCAAAAATTGTATTAGATATAACACAATGTAATTCCTGAAAAAATGTTCACAGCAAAGGACCCAGTTCTGTTCCAAACATTATTACTGACATCAATGAAATTCAGCTGTATTGAAGACTGACAGAATTATTCCCTGCTTCTCATGGTACTTGTTTCAACCTCCAGTGCTGTAGACTTCTCCAAGTTGGAAAAGGTACATCAGAGTCACAGATACACTTATGATGATAGTCACAGATCCTGAAAGGCAATTGCTGCTCTTTATTTACCAGTGGAGACTTCAGAAGATACCAAAGCAACATGATGCTGAACCTTAATAAGGAGACCTGTATCTGTGAAAAATATGTATGAATTTAGGAACTATTCCCAACCTATATTAGATTTCTTGAGTTAGCTAACCTTTAGATTTTGTTTTTTTCAGGCTTTTGCATAGAAGAAGCTAAAAAACTTATATCCTGAACCTTTTCAGGTCTCTAGATCTAGCTGAGTCATCCAAGGTAATTTAGGAATCGGTTGGATTCATGCCTTCTGCTCCAACCCCTCTTAAGGTTAGTACACAGGATTATCTATTTAGGATCTGTCATTTCACTCAAACCATGAAAAAAGAGATGTTCACACTACAGAGGGACATATTTTCAAAATATTATGAAGTCTCTTTTATGAGATCTTGTTTGTATGCTAACTTTTAAGTAATTTAAAGAGCATCAGAAAAAAAATTACTTTTTTTCATGTGTTCAAGTACTTCAAGGAGAACTGGAATTCATTGTATTAGATAATTTTTGGCTTCTTCATTGCCCTGAACCAGGACAATTTGTTGTCAAAATATGTGAGCAAATATCATAAAGTCTGGGACAAGAAGCAAATTTTTTTCTAATCTCAGAGAATATTGAGTTTAAAATCTGAGCTATGACTCACATCAGGTTTGTTTGTATGTATTTTCTGTTTATTTGATCCAAAATAATCTCTCCTTACAAAGTCTTTTTTTTTTGTGTTTTTGGTTGGTTGGTTGGGTTGGTTTGGTTTTTGTTGCTTTTTTTTTTCTGGCAAAACTTCATCTGTCTAAATATATAAAATAAAAAATAAAACAATTCAATATTTGACCTTTACTTACAAGACAAGGGATGGGAATGAACTAGTTCAAATGTAGAAAGAAGTTTGGCCTTAAATAATTTTAAGAACACTTAAATGTACCAGTATGTATTTATGTATTTTTCCTGTTTTTAAAACATTTGGAAAAATAATACAAAAGGTAGAGAGAACTGTATTTCTTAGCCACAAACAAAACCATAGTACTGTGAGATCTAGAAGTGAACAAATGTATTTTTAGGTGCTTGTTACCACAATGTTACTCTTTTGTTTAGATCACACAAATGTGACCATTTCTTAACTTTGTCATTCACTTTCTAAATATTTTAGAAAAGGGAATAAACCACGTTCATTTTTGACAGAGTGCTGTTGCATGCAAGGGCACTCACAGTTTGTTTATAGCATACCAAAAACATTCTCTAATGAAACATTTCAAGGCTAATGAACCAAAACTTTGCACCAAACAGACAGCGGCTGCAAATTCTTTCTTGTCTGCATTTGTTAGAGTTCACATTTCAGCTGTGCTCTCTGCTCCACCCACTCTGTGCCGCTGCAGATAAAACAACATCTTGGATTGACAAGTCAACTTTGCAAGATTAGCTTTCCATGAAAAAGCTGCAGCAAGTCAGGCCATTAACTCTTTTGAGGCAAATGCGCTCATGATTTTGCGGAAAAAAACAAGGGGACCAAGCTGCTGTCCTTTTCCCCTGAACTTTTAATGTTCCATCAATAAACCTAGCATAAGGTCCAGAAGGAATGAGAAAGTGCCATTTGCAAAGAGGGATTTAACATGTATGGCATGTGGTGATGGTCTAGTGGTTCTGGCTGTATAAAAATCAATGACTGACTTTTGGGAAGATGGTTAGTTTGGCAATGTTGATACTACTTCAAAACCTTTCATTATATTTTGAGGATCTAATTCATTTGGGAGGGAATGTTTTATTGTGGCTATTTCCAAATTATGTGATGACCAAAACAGTTCAAGGTCTTCATCATGCAAGTCTGGAAGCAGCTAAGTAAAAATCTATGGCAAAATCATGATCCAAGGCTAGGTGTTAAAGGCACTACTCTGGAGATCTATGTTCACCTCTAACTCTGCTTTTCTTGTGACCTCAGATAATTACTCTTACAAAGACTTTTTCTAGATATGCCTTTGCACAGTGTCTGGCAAAGGCCCTGCTTTGATTTGGGGCCCCCAAGCAATACCCTGAGTATGCAATCATCAATCAGTCTGGAACAAACCTCCACGCTGAAAAGAATTCTCAGTCACCTTGCAAATTCATGGAGTAAGAAGAATGTATAAGCTGAGAACAGGCAGCTGTGGAGAGAGAGATTATGTTAAAACTTTTCTGGTTCATGGTGAAGATAACCATGGAATCATGGTTGCACCTAACTCTGTTAGCAGCCAAAAGACCCCTGATGTTGTAAAAGTCCTCTGAATACAGGATTAGGTTTATGCTGCTGCCATTGCCCATCTCAGGTCATCATCCCCGCAGGGCTCCTCACCTGCGCTGTCATCAGGAATCCAACCCACCTTGTTTAGAATGGAAACTCTTTTGTATGTGAATCCAAAAACATGTGTTTTAACACAAAATGTTGCTTATTTTGATGTATGTAGGGTTGGTAATGTGATCTAGAGCAAATACTCAAAGCAAGTTGTTGTTGAAATCCTAGTATGCTATTGCTGTCTTTGTTATTCACACAACTTAGTGAATTGCCTGCTTCAGAAGAAGGTGAAGATATACATCAAGTAGTTTAAAAGATGCTTTTTGAACAAGGTCTTCTGTTCCTAGCAGCTTGTAATAGGACTGGAAACAGAGAAAATAAAGGCCAAAAGAGGCATCACCCAGTTTCTACTATATACAACAAAAATTATTTGGTACAAGGAAATTAGAGAGAAGAGCTAATCAGGAAGAAGAAGTATGTTGTAGAAAAGTGGATCTCAGTGATAAGTAGGAAACTCGCAGTCCTCATTTGGCATAACATCATCATTCTCTACCTTCAAAAAAAGTATAATTTTGAGAACAGTTGCAGGTGAACATTCCATGTATCATCATCAAGCTGTGATTATTATTATGACTCTGACATAGTCTCTTGGCCATTATATTTCATTGTTTTAATAAAGTTCCTTCTTGCACTAGAAAAAATCCCAAAATATTATCTTCCCCAAAGTAATGTCTTTGAAAA
Organism: Ceyx cyanopectus; assembly: GCA_013401355.1. Taxonomy (NCBI): domain Eukaryota; kingdom Metazoa; phylum Chordata; class Aves; order Coraciiformes; family Alcedinidae; genus Ceyx; species Ceyx cyanopectus. The sequence goes on from VYZU01083963.1 coordinate 23,177, forward strand.
TAACAGCTGTATATAGGCAATAGCTACTATATTTTTAAGAACAGTCATAGTCTTTCTGGCAGCTGGAAAGGTTATTCCTACTGGTTTTGAATATGAGATAATCATCTTTACCAGCCACAATGAACAGGCCCTGTCTGGAAGTAGAGAGACAACATCTTTAGCCTACTTTTCTCCCAGGAACATGTTTGAGTGTGGTTTTTGGTTTGGTGGTGGAGTTCTCTGATGTGTATCAACTGAAACACAGGAGTGTTTTTTATCACCATCATTTGTAGATGTGGTCCAAGTTAGCATTGGGTAAACCTACTACCTGCAAAACGAAATATGAATAAATTCACCTGCTTACTCTGAGCTCCTGTTATTCAGTAGCTCAATCTTTTTCCAGGTTTTTCACTTCATTAACATGTAAGGCTTTAGTGCATAGTATATGCAGATGCTATTTAATAATGACTCTTTAACTGAAATCAGTGAGAACTCAACTGTTGTGAAGTTGACATCGTGTAATAGGACTGTTTTCTTGTTGAACAGCTTGCCCAAAGAGGTGTTAGATGCCCTATCCCTGGAAACATTCAAGGTCAGGTTGGACAGGGCTCTGAGCAACCTGTTCTAGTTAAGATGTCCCCGCTCACTGAGTCTAGATGACCTTTAAAGGTCCTTTCCAACTCAAAGCAGTCTATGATTCTATGAATAGCAGGCGAGGACCACAGCATCCTCAGCATGCAATAAAAAACCTCTTTAGATGATGTCCAAAGTGATCTTTCAAGCTGCTAGTCCCTGGATATGTCCTTTGGGAATAAAAAAATAGAAAGGTAAGAAATCAATGACTAGGAACTGGTATGACAAAGAGCTGCTCGCTGGCCACCTTCCAATTCTTTGCACCTCCCACAAAGCCTTGCAGGAGATACACCTGCCATTTGCTAGAGATGACAGCCACTCCTACTGGGCTACTGCAGCTGACACAAGGTCCAAGTAAGTCCTTTTAATAACTCCTGTGTCTGGAGAAAAGAGAGAAATAAGATAGTTTTGTCATTTTAGTTCTTTGTTGGAACAAGTTACCTCTGAGTGTAGCTGAGCTCATGGGTTTTTGGCATTCTACTTCGCTTTATCCCATTACTGTTAGAGTTCTTCTGTTTCCAACATTGCACCAGCTGACAAACTCCCAAACAAATATGAATGCAGATTCCAAGGGCAATACTAAGGATATGTCATCCTGCAATCTCTGTAAATATGGCCTTTTCTAAGTGCCTCAAGTTACTCACTTAGAGTGTTTGGATCAGTCCAACAACAAAAGTTTTCCAAATTACTTTACTCATAAGTAAAAGTGGATGGCACAATGTAAACACATTACAGGTAATCACAAAGCACTTTTTAATGTGTGCTGTATATTTGTGCTTAATCCTCAAATCATAGGTATTTTCAAGCCATATTATTAGAGAAGTAGAATATTGGTATAGTTGAGCGTTTTACTGTGAAATCTTTTCTCACTTTGCAGACAAAGGCAAACAAGATTAAGTTGTGTTGAATCATTTCCAAACACTTTTTCTTAAGAGCCAAATAATGCATGAAAGCAATATCTGCAATACTTGTAACATAAATATTGCAAAAAAACTCCTAAGACTGCATAAAAGAATTCTGCTTCATTATATTGGTAAATCAATTAACTGAGAAGAATGTAGTTGATATTTATTTGAAATGTGAAAGACATTTTCTTATTTAATTTTTTTATTATATTCTGCTGTGTAATAGGAGTCCATAATTATCTATCAAAACCACTGACTTACCTTTTTTTTTCCAAAAGCTACTCCATAATAAAGTGCTATTGTCATAATAGCTATTCTACTTTTTTCTCTGTTCTTTCCCACTCGGAAGAATAATAGGTATTAAATATAATTCTATAGAAGCAGCTTCTGTAAGGCTAAAACAGGTGTTTAACTGGAAAAGAATAATGTTTGAAAAGGATTAAAATTGAAACAGGAAATATTTTGTGCCAAAAATGTTGTGCTTAAGGTTGCTCATAATCTCAGAGTTGATGTTTCAGACAAAGGTTTACTTTCATTTGGTTGGAATGATTTCTGTATCTTATTATCTTTTCAAATACCTACATAGAAATGTTAAAAAACCCAGTCAAATAGGTGGACACACCCTTTATTTTGGCAATTTTATGAAAGTGACACCTGGACAAACATCTGGGCAGCCTAATCTGTCAGTGGTAGTGAAAGTCAATCAGAAAGGTCAAAAATGCTGTAGACATTTGTAATACTTTGATTTAATACTATGTTTAATTGTGGGGAAGGCTGGTGAAATGCAGTGAAAGTGGGTGGGAATTGATAAGGCAAGGAAATTAAGGTTATCCATGGAGAAGGTCCTGGTTTAGCCTAGCATTGGCAGAATTTCAGCGTCCCTCAGCTGCCCAGCCATGTCAACTCACCCCATGTGTGACCCAAGGGGAAGAATGCAAGGCGCTACTGCAGGCAGGTGTGTTAACTGCTCTGGGGCTGGGGCCTGCCATCTTCTCCTTGATGGTTTTTACTATTTGGGAAGGCTTCTTTCTATAATGAATGGCACCAGATTTTGAAAAATCTAACCTAGTCTTTGAAAAATATCATATTACTTTTCTGTGCCCAGCTCTGGCAGCGGATTCTGTTCCTTTAAGATCTAGATAATGATGCACATGAAGCATTGTTTTAAGGTACAGCAGAGTTAAAGGCAAAGAGACTGAGATGATTGCTTTGCTTTATCCCTATAAAACTACTCAACATCCACAATTAAAACTTGGTCTTTGACAAACTGTGCGACAGTGCGTCTGTGCTGAAAAACAGCCCAGGCCTGAGATCTGACCATATTTTGTATTTGTGATTGTCATAAATTAGAGCAAAAGGGAAATGTAGTCTAAAAGATATATTCTTTGGAGAGTAAAATAGTAAACTAGTCATTAAACACCATTTCTGAAAACAGAAATTCTAGGACCCTTTTTACTATGATCTGTTCTTTTGACCTTAAAGATGAGGTCAGCAACTCCACTACCACACTATCACAGCTGGGCACAAAGTACTGACACAGCTACTTTTTCCCCACACATACAGTAGGCACTTTCCTCTCCTTGCGTTGCATAGCACAGTACCCTACGAGTGGTCGGTCTGTTTCCAGCAAAGCTCTACATGAGTAAGATAGTAGTAATCTTGCTCTTAATTAGCAAATAAGTACTACTATGGAATTAATAATGGACAAGGAGGCTTCTGTAATCAGGATGCCTATTTTGATATATGCCTGTGACAGCTTACTGGCGAGAAGGGAAACCAGTTCATTTTTTGAACAGATGTGATATTATGAATGTGCCACATGTCCCAAGAGCTTGGCTTCTTATTCCCAGCATCCCCAGTGGTAGGGTACACTTACCTCTCTAGGATGACAACCGTGTTGCAAATACTTCCATCCCAGCTGTTAAATTCATGAAGATTATAACTGTTTCACACCTGTCAAGCAAATGGGCACTGCCCTTCTAAATGGACGTCTAATTAGCGCACAGTTTCATTTGCATGCATTTTCAGTTTTCAACAGGTGGCACTAAAGAGCCAATAAATGATTCTGTTCCCAGTCTCCAGCATGCAAACTCCTGGGCAGGCACTTTTATGTGTGTTTATCTATTTAAATATGGTATTATAATTCCAACATAATTAGTCATCTAATTGAATTGCATGACCACATCCATCCAAGGCATTTGCATGTACAATTAATTAGGATTTATCTAAAAGCACGCTTTTTGTTCTCTATTTCCTACAAGTTAAATTACTCATGAATGGATTAGATGCTGATTTAATTTTGAAAGTGTTACATTACATACACTTGGAGAAAAATAAGAATTGGTAAGCAACAGAGAGGTAAATAATTATTTTTCTTTTCCTTTCTATTTAATAATGCTACCAAAGGCCAAGCTCTAGAGCATGGCTGATGAGAGCCAGAATTTCTGTAGTCTTAGAAAAGTAAAAGTGTTCTTCAAAACCCTTCATTTGAGCAGAAGCAGGATTTACAAAAGCAGAATGGCTTTGCACATACTACTGGGTTTCAATATTCCTGCAGAAAAAAATTTATTTAAACTTATATGTTCTAGATGGTTACAATGCTTTGTATTCTAGAGAAATAATAGACAGGAAAAGAAACCGTTAAAGACATCCTTTGGCAACTGCCTTGTTTTCATGCAAAACATTTATACCCATGCCAGTTGCAGAAGCAAATGGAGACACACCTTGAGATGTGCTGTGTTATGCCAAATGGGAACTATCATACTAGGAATGGACCAGAAATAGAAAACTAGCTTTGAAGTAGTATCCAAAATAATGATGAACCAAAATATCTCAGAAACAGAAAAGACAATAAGGCTTTAGTTTCTTAATTATTTGTCAAAGCTCTTTATCTTCACAGCCTATATGCTTGTTTCCTGCTACAGGACAGTGAAACTTCTCGTTCACTCTTTTATTGTCCCATTTTAACCAGTGCATGACATACAATCATTCCAGAAGAACAGGAAGAATTAAAGAAATGTTTGAAAACCCAGTTGAGATATTTGTGTAGAATTATAAATACAGGTCTGCAAGAACAAAAAAAAACCCCAACCCAGATACTTTGTTTTAGGTTGTGTTAAAACAAAACATATCGTGATTCAGTCCTGAAGCTTTGAGGACAGCATAGTCCTGAAAACCATGTAGAGAACAAGGAAGATGGCACCAGGATAATCTGTGTTGAGAAATAATTTCACAAGTAGGATAGAGCACACTGAAGTGACAACACAGCAGTGTAAAAGAGAGATGCAGGGCAACATTCCCCATTTCTGTGTAGTCTTTGAAGTGACCTTTGCTTTGCAGCTCTTTCTTTTAAACAAATTATCTCCTTTACCTCTATGGGCTCTTTCAGTCCACAGTTTCTCAGAGGCTTTTTGTTCCACAGATGACTTCTGGTGGGGAAATAGCATACTGGTTTAAAATTGCTCCTCCCTGGGAGCTCTCTCTCTTTTCTTCTACTTCCAAATGCTTTCTCTTTTTATCTTTTTTTTTTTTTTTTTGGGGGGGGGGGGCGGTGTGCATGGCAGGGTATGTTTATATTTTAATACAGATTTTATTCATTTAGAGAAGCTCACCCTGAACAACCCAGAGGAGTAAACAGTCCTCAATGGGTACACTGGCTGCAAATCACAACTTTACCAAGTATTTCTGATCTGGGTGTTTCTCTCACTGTTACTGTTTTTAGATCCTATTAGAGTTAGGCCAGATGGATTTTCTGCTGGCAGAAGTATCCACTGTCTGCCTGAAATAGATTTTCTGTGCATCTCAGAAAGTTAGTGAAAGGAGGTTTCTTCTTATACTTTATAAGGTATCAGTAAAAGTACTTCATCTCAACCTTTCATTAAACAACCCATGGCTAATCACAATGTGCTTAGCTTCAGCCTTATCCTTACTTTTAACTGCTTTGTTGAATAGAATGCACTGGGCTCAACTCTTTGCTAAGCTGCAGGTGAAAATATACAGCCAGACACACACATGTGTGCTGTGTGAGTGTGTCTGTATTTAAGCTGTGCTGTGTCTGATAGATATATTTGAAGAATGATTACAGCTAAAATGGAATTAGAAGAAATGAGACATTGGAACTAAATTAAAAGAACTGGATGGAAATCAATCTTCCTTAATGCCTCGGTCATTTAATAGTCAAAAAGTGAAAGTTCTGTAATGTAGCGTAAGGCACAAGTTTTGAGTGGCCCAGAGAGCACTAGAGTAGTCTCCTGACAACTTGCTCCCTGTCTACTTCGTAAAACTATCAGACCACTGTCCTCCCATCTTCTAAAACTCTGCTGCTTCCCATTTCATAAGATAAGCCATTCTTTGCAGATTCATGTACTATCTGTTTTCTTCCCCTCAAATACACTCTTATGCTTAAGTGACAAGCTTCATGACCACAGTGGAAATGCTTGTTTGTGACTTTAGAGTGCACTCTGCCTATAGCCCCTTCACCTTTGATGGTGACAGATGCAGCAGTGCCGATGACATGTAATATACAGTATGTGACTTTAGCTGCACTATGAAAGCATGAAAGAATCACATCCATATTTCAACAAGCTGCCAAAGCTTCCACTGAAACAGTGGCCTATAATTTAAGCATCTGATAAATGTTTGTAAGACTCTAGCAAACACAAAAATCAGGAAACTCTACCAATAAAGTTTGGGGTTTTTTTAAAGACAGAAAACCTGTAACAGCAAGCTTATTTTTTTTTAATAAATTGACTACTACTTTGTTACCTAGTAAAGGGACTGAAGTTCTGAAAGTTAAGGGTGTAA
>VYZU01083972.1:9259-31466 GCA_013401355.1 Ceyx cyanopectus
AGAGGTGAGCAGGATCCACGTTGACAGTCTGACTTTTCCAGAGGAAAGTTTGCCCCAATAAGACTTCACTGTAAGTCTGATATCATCATATCGCAGCATTCAAAATCTCCAACATATTGATATATTTACTTACCAATTCTTCTCCTAAAGTTTTACATGGGTCATTCATAGGCACTTGGCTTATTCTAATCTACAGCACCTCAGAAGGCACCCTGCTGACATTAGATCTCTTTCATGTGCTACAAGAAATGGTAGCATATGAAACTAGTAGAAATATCACACTCAGCTTTCAAGAAGCACTGACTATTTTAGTCTGTACTTTGTTTTCAGAGCCCGGTATTAAACCTCACCAACTTGCATCAAAACTCAACTACGGTCACCAATTCTTCTCAGTCATAAACCATAGCTGTTCCTGGAAGCATATTGCAGAAAACTTCTGAAAGGTTCATTGGAATTTAGCCCAGTCTTCTAATAAAGCTGTGGCTCAGGTGAATCTCAGCCAAATTGCAGAGCTGTGCTGAGCCTGTCAAGCAGAGCCAAAGGAGTTTTGGAGGTACACTGGTTTTATCTAAGTGTTGATGCTGTGATGCTGCAATTCATTCTAGATATTAATTGAAATATGATCTTTCCAAATAGGCTCAAGTGAACTACCTCAATAGCTATCATGAATAAGATTGTAAGAGATTTCTGGGAAGATTTGTTCCAAGCATTCTCATTTGGGGTTTGCAAGCCCTCAGCAAGTGGAGATGGCAGCACGATGGCATTCATGCTCAACTGCTGCTTTACACACTGAGCCCATTTGAGCACTGTTTGGAAAAGGATGTACATGCAGGTGGTTCTTACTTCTGCCTTATAAAGGCAGATTTTCACAGATGTGGACACATACACCAGCAGGCTTGATATTCACAGGGGAATTATGACCAAATTAGTTTCTTTGACTTTCAGTATCCCAGACCACATGTGTGAAGTGGGCAAGTGTGTACAGGTGTAGGAGACATGGTTTCTGACTATGCAAAACAATTGATGAGTGCTTGAGGTAATGTTTGTGATTCACATTTGCATATTACTTATGAGGCTATGCACTTAAAAAGAGCCATGCCATTTTTTTTTCTGCTGTGTGTGAGTTGCCTGGTGTCATTATGTGAGTGTCTATAGTCCTGGCATTAAAATAGCATCTCTTATCTCCAGTTGTTTGCATCTGCAAAAAGCACATTGGCCCTAATGTGGTGGTGGTTCCAAAAACCTGATACTGTGGCTGCATTATAAAACATTTTTGTAAGTAGTAAGTCTCATAAAATACCATATTCCTCTTGACAATTTTAGGATTTCAAAAGAGTATAAAAACCCTCTTTTTCATTCAGTGCCAATCAGAACTATGGCTTTGTTTTTTAAAGCCAGATAATAATTGACCTACATTTCTCACCTCTTTATTTCTAAAAGTTGACAAAGGAAGTGCACTCTTGAGGCTGATAAGAACTTGCACTGGAACTGGATTTAAACTTTTTGTGATGGTCCTCTTTCCATAGGTTTTGAAGATAACACTGATAAAAACTGCTGTACATTGAAATAGTCTGAGCTGTAGTTTTAGAAAGAACAAATAATAAAGAACAAATCCTGTTCTTTAGTACTGACAAGTTATGGAATGCTGTCCTACTTAACCTTCTCAAGTAAACAAAATCTCCTGTCTTCATCTTTTCTATGATCTACCTAAAATGAGTTTAAAAAATAATAAAAAAATGATTAAAAAGTTTATCAGTAATGCAGAAATTAATTTACTGGCTTGGCCTGCAGGGCTCATATTTTAACCTGACCTAAGGCTGCACAGATGTTTTAGTAATTCCAGTACATGAAAGATGATCAGACAATCACATCTTTATTTACAGTGTAAGTTATGATTACTTTTAACTTTGCAAACATTTGTATACTTTTTCATCTTAAATATAAGTAAGTTTGGGTTCAGGCTTTTTATTCTTACCTTGCTCTTTTATACCTCTAGTTCAGTCTAACTTAGACTTTTCAGAAGAGTAATTTCAGATTTTATTTGGTTGTGTTGAGATTTTCCAGACGGTTTTAGTAACTAAGTAAAAATTAGATGCTTAAGAGCCAAGAATTTTTTGCTTCAGCCTTTTAATTAGTTTAGCTTTATTTTCTAAAGCAATCTTTCCCTCCCCCACCCCAATGCCCTCCATGGACAGCTTTCATCATATGTTACTGCTAGTCACTTCAGGGAGACCAGCATAATATATAATATATAATATTCATAGAATAAGCAACAAACTAGGAAGAATGGATAAAATGCAGTTTGAGGAGAGACATTAGACCTAATTGTCAGTCATGAGTGTGCACTGAAATACAGTGTGTGGGCAAAACCTTCTGGCCAGGATACAAATACTCTGAGAGTTTGCCAGTCTATGGCTTGTCATTAGGCTCTTTCTGCTTAAAATTGAAGCAATTCCTATTCATCAAAGAGAATACTGTTATATTCTGTACTTAGCAGTATGTATTTTTGATACCATGAAGAGGTCTCTTTCTTTGTGAACATTCCAAATTGTAATTTCTTTTTTTCTTTTAAAAATGCATGTTATGAAGCTTGCTTTATTACCAGGGAAAAGCTTTCAGGTTATTCTCCATTTCAAACAAAAAAATGAAATATTTTCTAGTCAGAATTGACTGTCATTGACTGTTCTCTAGCAAACTTTCTGAGTACATCTGCAGACATTCAGTGTGTTGACATATTTATAAAAATAAAAACAAAACAATGAAAGGAAGCTGGGAATTTAAAGTAGCTCCAATTCAGAGATGCATGTATGTATATTTGAACACCGAGAAAATACTCATCTATAGGAGGGAACTGGTTAGGTAAATATAATCAAAGCCTCAGATGAATATCCAGTACTGAAAGCATGATTGAGCTTGATCCAGAATGACTTAAACTAAGTATTTAAGGTAACTAGTATTTCACCATGTCATTCATAACAGGTGACTTTTTTTTTTTGAGGCAGGACCATCAGCTATGTGTCTGAGTTTCTACTCTTCACTCTGCATCTGACTCAAATAAGAAACATTCTCTCCCTCTTGTTTATAAGAGTACCTAAACTGAAATAATCCTCCCCAATCCTATAATGAGTTGTGGTTTTCATAGGATTAACTCTTAGCAAATGAGCTTTTTTTTTCCTTTTCCTCTAGCTTCAGTGGGAAAATTCCACTCGGTTTTGGGTTGGCTGAAGTCTTTGAGTGATTACTCAGGAGATTTTCTTCAAACAAGCACTACATCTTCCTTTCTATTGGAACCTGGAGATTTGTCTGTGCCTCAAAAAGTACAGGTGGCTTCCTCCCCCTTCAGCCTCCTGGGGGTTTAGTGACCACCACAAAGCTGCTTTGATAGGAACAAGGCAGATGATGGGTGTAAATGATGCTTTGGTTTTTCTGACACAGTGAATTGTAAGGTACACCAGAAAAAAAAAAAAATGTTTGTGGGGCAAGGATAGTGCAGATTTCTCCTCTGATTCCTAAACTCTTTTTAGACTCCATTTTATAGAATCTCTAAACTCAGGTGTCAGCAGTAACATGACAGGCCCCTGCCCACCATGTTGAGCCAGCAGGAGAGGATTTCTGCCTCTGGATATAGGTCATGCCCTATCTCCAGAAAACTGCCAAGAGGAGGGATTATGAAGATGTTGAGGGGAAAAAGAGAGAAATCGTGACAATCACTGATAAATTTTTAGAGACACAGGCTTCCTTTAAGTCATCTTTTCTAGGTACTAGTCTACTCTGTTTTATTTTTGGCGTGATCCAGCTTTGAAAATTTCCAAGGGCTTTTAAAATTCTCTTGCAGTGATTTGTTTCTACTATTTCTAGACTGCTGGCTCCCTGCCCCCTGCTCTGCTGAGTCGACTCTGCAGAAAAAAAAAATAGTAATTTCTCCGGGCAGTGACTGACAGAACACTGCTCCAGCAACAGCAGTGCCTGAGAGCTAGTTCATGGCAAGGGATGTCACACTTGCATAGCTGAAGAGGAAACCTGCTTAATGTCTCAATGTACAGGCAGCACGGGATGCCAAAATAAGAAGCCTGGGCATCACTGCTAGTAAAGCACCTGTGAAAGGAATGCAGCTTCAATGAGCCACTAATGCAACACAGAAAATCTGTCCAAAAGCCAGTGTAATCCTGTAAAACAAGCACACCATGTGTCTGTGTCTTCTTCCATTTGACACCTCGTATCAGCTCTGTGGCTGAAGGTTTAGGGGCTGTATTGCTGATACTTAGTGCATCTAGAGAAGCTACAGCATGGTCACATATACAGCAGGAAAAGAGTAGTATTGTGGAAAAGCCAGCTGCCTGCTCTTTGACATTGTTGTCAGTCACAGCATCACTCTTTACTAGGGGTTAATCTAAGGATCAACACTACACAACCCTATCTCTGTAAAGCAGGCTTGAGGACATCAAATTGGAGGAAGAATAATTGACTTGGTTGCATTTTGCATTTGTTTTAGCTGGTGGTTCTTCTGGTAGTTTGCCTTAGCTGATAGTTTTCCTGCCAAAATCTTCATTCACCTGCAATGTCAGAGCTGTGACTTCAGTGCTGAACTTTGCAGCCTGGTGCTGGTTATCAGGAGTAAAAGTTGGACATAGGCATGCCTAAGACCAGCCATTCTGTTCCTGTGTCCTATTTACAGCCACAGCTTTCTGATTGTGCTAGACAGAATGGGAATATGGAAAAAGAGATCCTTGAAGTCATTATGGATGCAGAAAGTGGAAGGAGGAGAGGAAAAATGGGTTTGCTATCAGATGTTGGCTAAAAAAACAGAAGGGAGCTCTGATAAAGAACTGCAGGACTGATACAGAATGCTATTCCTGGTGTTACAATAAAGCTTTCTCCTCTGTAGCTGCAGAGGAACTGGTTTGCTTTTAATGCAAACAAGTTTACATTTTTCAAAGTGTATTTGGTGATTTTCTGCATGTCTGACTTCTTGAAGAGTTAAGTGTTTATGCTGCAGAAAAAAAAAAAGCTTCCTTAATGTGACAAGTAATGAATATAGGATTCTTTAGTGAAATTTACTTATGTAAAAAGATACAGATTGCTAATATGTTTTCAGAAATATGGTTTATTTTAATGTTTTTAAACAGTTATCACCAGTTTTAGTGAGGAACTGTGGGCTTTTGAAATGAAGAAATAATTCACTGACAAGAAGTCAATTCATGAATATCAGAAAAAAAAAATAAAAAATTCAGACTTGACAAACAACAACGAAATGACTTAAACCCACAGGACCTGAACTATAAACTTGGATCAGACCCTGAGCAACAAATCAAACATGTGACACAGGACGTAAGCTGAGCCAGCAGCCTGCTGAGCTGATGCACTGCCTGGAGGGGAGGCCAGTGGTGCTCATGTCATGTATAATACAGGCCAAAAAGGCTGCAGACTTCCAAAAGAAAAGAATGCACTAACCAGGAGCAAGTCTCACTACAGTGCTTGAAATCAATTTAAATTGTAAAAATCTTGCTAAAGTCTACCTATAGCATATCAGAAGCAGGTTGGTTCCCAGATGACAAACCCAGCCAGCCACGTATGTGGCTGACATAGCAGAAGGACTGTTGATTGCTAGGCTGATAAGGAAGCAATAAAGTGGGAAGCTGCTTCAATAAAACAGTTTTTAAAAGTACAGGTATTACTGAGGATTCATGTTTAAAATCTGCAATCAAAAGAATAGTGTAAATAAAGTGCAGCCTGCTAAAAGCACAGCCTGGCTCCATGACTGCTGTTAGAATAAAGCCTTCTCCTCTGTAGCTGCAGAGGAACAGTTTTCTTTTTTCTGCACTAGAGTAGCATATGGAAAAGGGCCTGAAACCAGTAAGAAGAAACTATCCTTACTGGTGAGGATAGATGCCAACACACATAGGAGCAAGACCTGTGCCTTACAGTCATAAGTGCTTCAGTCTGGAGTCTCCTTTCAGCAGGAAAGCTGAGTGAGCCTCAGGGGAGCAGTCACAGCTACAGGATAGCTGCCCTGCAGGATCACCTGTGTGGCACACACAGAAGACTTTTCCCCAGCTAAAGCATAGGCTTAATTAGATGCCAGCTTGGATACTGTTATATATGCACACCAATTGCTCCAGAGAGTTATCACCCTGAGCTGTTCCAAACACTTTGTTAGAGATAATATTTATACTACATGTGTCTCCTGCAGGGATCTTCTTTTTCAGAATTTTCCTGTGCCTGGTACAAATGTTTTTTGAAAATCTGGATCTTTGCAACAGTCAGAACTGAGACCAAAGTTACCAACAAATGCTCAAGCAGTAAGGCTAGAAACAGGTTCCTGGGAAAGGTCCTGTCTCAAACCTGCCCTTCATCTTATACCTGTTTTCTTCCTCCAAAAGCTGTAGCTCTAGTACTGCTTTGTTGTTGGAGCTGAAACTAAAGAACTCACCTTTATACTCTTGCTTTTTTCTTTTTATTCCATGCTTTGGTGGTTACAGAAAAGCTGGTGCTCCCTGAAAGCAGAGAAATAGAAGTAGTTTACAAAAGACCTTGCTAAGGTTTAAAGTTCAGCATTTACCGTTTCAGATGATTGCAGAAATTTGGAGTTTCGTTTAGACAGAGACATCAAAGCACAACTGCAGACAGAGTGCCTCTTAACAGAGTGCTTTTAAGGTAACAGCTTCTCTTTTTCCTTCCTTCACAAAAAGAGGTCCCACATGAAGAAAATGGCACCCTTTTTGCTTGGCATTTTTCACTAGGTGTTCACTGCTTTTGAAAGGTAGTATTGCTTGTTAGATGTACCAACCTGAAAACTTCTTAAACTAGCTTACCTTCTCTGCATGCTTCAGAAACTTTTGCTCAAGTGCTTTCAGTGTTTTGCAATATTTCATGGACAATAAGTACCTGAGAAGATTAGAATTGCCATACTTACTGGCTGATGCCTTCTTTCTGTGGATAGATGGTGAAAAGTTTTCATTTGGAAAATACTTGTACAGAAAATGAGTCACAGAGGGGATTAAAGGGCATACAAGATTGCTTGGAAATGCTGTATAAAGATGGTGATAACAGACTAATTAAAAGAACAGCAAAGGATTAAAGGATTGTGTAATTTAAAACAACAACAAAATTATTGACAGAAAAGCGTGGAAAAAAAACCCCAAATATACTTCTTGTATAGGAAGAGGGGGCTGCATTTTATAATTTTATAATGTCAAGTTTTGACATTAAGCTTTCTGTTTTGCCATTTGGATTTACTTCTTGACTTAAAAAACACACCAAAACAAACCAAACAAAATCAAAATAATATCCAAAAGGACATTATTTACCCTCCATATCCTCCAAATCTAATCCCCACTCTATTCCCACTTGCTCCATCTCATGGTGTGTGTACATATAGTGTGCCTAATTTAAAATTAAATGCATTAGCCTGACATTCTGGGGAAATTCTTACAGAAAAGGTAGAGAAAATGAAATTTTGGGATTTGTTTTAAAAACAGGTGTGAAGTTAAACATTTACAGCCCACTGAGTGATGGATGGTACTTGATGAGAATTTTAACAAAATGATAAAGATTGATTCTTTGAAAAAGAAGAGTTCTTGTTCTTTCTATGGTCAAATCAAATCCATGTTTGTCATCTTAACCACTGTCCATTAAAAACTGAAAACATCAGATTATAGATCCCTTCATGTCTTTCCAGGTTTTTTACCCTCATTTCCCTGGATCACCCTGGTTCTTCCAGCATCTTTCTATTCAAAATTTAATTACTTCCTTTGCTTATGACCTGTACTTTCCAACATCCCTACTATTTCTTTAGTATAGTTCTCAGAAAAGTCTGGCTCCAGAATCAAGCTTTTTAGAAATAATCTTGACTTGATATTGCCTTTCCTTGAGAAATTCACCTATGAGAAATTCTAGCAATAACTTTAGACCTTTCATATTTTTGTTCTTTTTTTGGGGGGTCAAAAATATTGTAAAGAAAAATTACCACTTGAAATGTAAATCCATGAACATTTGTTATGTAAATTATCTTGTAAAAAGGAAGACCTGAAAGAAATTGAGAAAATGTATCTCTTTTCAAACAGGAAGAAAAATTAGAAAATTTATCCCAAAGAAAGTACCACTGTGAAATAAACAAAAACTAAAATCAGAGGAATTTGATGTCCTACTGTAAATGCAAATTTAAGATCAGACTTGTATAATTTCTCACAATGCTGATATTTTGTATGGTTGAATAGCTGACTCATTCCTCTTAATACTTCACACCTTGGGGAAGATATTTACAGAAAAGCAGACCCTTGTTTTCTGCTTGCAGAAAAAGGCCATAAATTACTNAGCTGGTGCTCCCTGAAAGCAGAGAAATAGAAGTAGTTTACAAAAGACCTTGCTAAGGTTTAAAGTTCAGCATTTACCGTTTCAGATGATTGCAGAAATTTGGAGTTTCGTTTAGACAGAGACATCAAAGCACAACTGCAGACAGAGTGCCTCTTAACAGAGTGCTTTTAAGGTAACAGCTTCTCTTTTTCCTTCCTTCACAAAAAGAGGTCCCACATGAAGAAAATGGCACCCTTTTTGCTTGGCATTTTTCACTAGGTGTTCACTGCTTTTGAAAGGTAGTATTGCTTGTTAGATGTACCAACCTGAAAACTTCTTAAACTAGCTTACCTTCTCTGCATGCTTCAGAAACTTTTGCTCAAGTGCTTTCAGTGTTTTGCAATATTTCATGGACAATAAGTACCTGAGAAGATTAGAATTGCCATACTTACTGGCTGATGCCTTCTTTCTGTGGATAGATGGTGAAAAGTTTTCATTTGGAAAATACTTGTACAGAAAATGAGTCACAGAGGGGATTAAAGGGCATACAAGATTGCTTGGAAATGCTGTATAAAGATGGTGATAACAGACTAATTAAAAGAACAGCAAAGGATTAAAGGATTGTGTAATTTAAAACAACAACAAAATTATTGACAGAAAAGCGTGGAAAAAAAACCCCAAATATACTTCTTGTATAGGAAGAGGGGGCTGCATTTTATAATTTTATAATGTCAAGTTTTGACATTAAGCTTTCTGTTTTGCCATTTGGATTTACTTCTTGACTTAAAAAACACACCAAAACAAACCAAACAAAATCAAAATAATATCCAAAAGGACATTATTTACCCTCCATATCCTCCAAATCTAATCCCCACTCTATTCCCACTTGCTCCATCTCATGGTGTGTGTACATATAGTGTGCCTAATTTAAAATTAAATGCATTAGCCTGACATTCTGGGGAAATTCTTACAGAAAAGGTAGAGAAAATGAAATTTTGGGATTTGTTTTAAAAACAGGTGTGAAGTTAAACATTTACAGCCCACTGAGTGATGGATGGTACTTGATGAGAATTTTAACAAAATGATAAAGATTGATTCTTTGAAAAAGAAGAGTTCTTGTTCTTTCTATGGTCAAATCAAATCCATGTTTGTCATCTTAACCACTGTCCATTAAAAACTGAAAACATCAGATTATAGATCCCTTCATGTCTTTCCAGGTTTTTTACCCTCATTTCCCTGGATCACCCTGGTTCTTCCAGCATCTTTCTATTCAAAATTTAATTACTTCCTTTGCTTATGACCTGTACTTTCCAACATCCCTACTATTTCTTTAGTATAGTTCTCAGAAAAGTCTGGCTCCAGAATCAAGCTTTTTAGAAATAATCTTGACTTGATATTGCCTTTCCTTGAGAAATTCACCTATGAGAAATTCTAGCAATAACTTTAGACCTTTCATATTTTTGTTCTTTTTTTGGGGGGTCAAAAATATTGTAAAGAAAAATTACCACTTGAAATGTAAATCCATGAACATTTGTTATGTAAATTATCTTGTAAAAAGGAAGACCTGAAAGAAATTGAGAAAATGTATCTCTTTTCAAACAGGAAGAAAAATTAGAAAATTTATCCCAAAGAAAGTACCACTGTGAAATAAACAAAAACTAAAATCAGAGGAATTTGATGTCCTACTGTAAATGCAAATTTAAGATCAGACTTGTATAATTTCTCACAATGCTGATATTTTGTATGGTTGAATAGCTGACTCATTCCTCTTAATACTTCACACCTTGGGGAAGATATTTACAGAAAAGCAGACCCTTGTTTTCTGCTTGCAGAAAAAGGCCATAAATTACTGACTGGTGCTCAGTAACAGCAAAAATGCAGGTCTCCCCTTAGTGTGGTTTAATTTCAAACAGCCTAGATTCTGGGAAAGACAAGTCAGTGTCTGTGTATGCATATTTTTTTGTGAAGACAGAGTACATTCCTGAGTTGTGTGGCCAAAAGACACCTGAACTTACCACACAACACCCCCCTTGCATCCACACCAAACCAGTACTTTCCTTATTAAAACTTTGTGTTTGCTGTGCTTGCTACACAACCTTTCTAGGGAACATGTACTCTGAGAGCTTATTTTATGTCGAGCTCCTCAGCTATTAGTACTCATCATTTCCATATGCTCTCAGTTTCAGCCTAATCCTGAAAAGACAAAAGAGGCTATTTGCTGGGTGCCATACAAATGTAGGTCTGGATGCAGGTGAGTGCTCATTAATCCTAATCCATGTACCTAGGGCCCTTCATTATGCCTTCAGCCTTGTAGCAGAAGCTAGAGAATGAAGGAGAAAAAAAATCCTCACTGTGTTTCTTCAGCCTTGACTCCTTTGTTTTCCATTCAGCAGGGCTTCATGATAGAAATAAAGGGGTGATATCACTCCACTAGATAAATTAATTTAGATTCTCACCAGAAAGTTGGCAGTCAGTAGGAAGGAAGAGAAAGGAGTGCAGGAGGAGTGGGAAGGCTACCATCTGTACAGTGAGGTTTCTGGTGGCAACTGGGCCCAAGGCTAAAGGATGGAAAAGGGGAGAGGATGACCACCATGTGCATGGCTTTGATTGTTTTCTTAGCTACCAATGAGATGTGCTAAGCATTTGGAAGTTGCTGAGACTGCTAGGAGAAAGAAAAGGTGGAGAATCTGATCCTGGAAGCACATAGCTGGAATTTCTCTGAAGTATAATTTGTAGTGTCTAAGCCTGCATGAATTACATCAGTCTTATCCTCCTAATGCGTTTATTTAAGAGATTTGGAGAATTTAATGTTGCACAAAGATCAAACAAAGACTTCCTCATGCTTAACTTTGCTCAATTTGTTATCTGTCACTTTTATCAAAGCAGTATTTTCATAGTCTGGAGAATTCAAGACCGTGATGATGTCTAGCAAATAGCAGGATCTTCCCTGTGTATAACCCCATTCAGTCACTAGGAATCTGGTATCAGCTGGAGACTGCTGCCATCTCATCCAGTTCAGACACAGGCTGTTGTAGAGGAGATGCAGACTGTGTTCTCCCACAGAGCATTTACTTTTAGCTTCTGTTGTTCTTCCCTTTTATGTAAAGTATTTTTGAAGCTAAATAGAAGATTAAGACTTGTATATGGAAAATGTGATTAGTGAGTGTGCACCTACCAGCACACATATTCTTTTCATTAATCAGTGGTGACAGTCATTTTGTTTTCATGGGTTTTGGCAATCCATTTGCTCTATTCTGAGAGATTTGATATATTAGGGGTTCACTGTAAAACAGCATTTTGCAAGAAGACAGTGGAAAACACATTCAAACAGCTAAATGCTGTCATTGACAGTTACTCTCACATTATATGCAACCATGTATGAAAGCACGACACAAGCTCCCCCTCCCCTTTTGTCTGGTGAAGTCTCATGGGGTCTTATTGCACATATTTCAGGATGAGGACTTTTTAACATGCTCTTTAGGTCCCTAAAGCCCATTTCTGGCTTCTATCAAAGATGCATTTGTATGTCTTCTAATAAAAAAAACCAAAAAAAAGCATTGAGATTTCATCTAGACCAGGTGCTATTACCTAACCTATCATCACTTCTAAACTAAGACTGTTTTCTTTCTAGGGAGATATCTCTGACTTTATAGCTGCATCATTTGGCTATTGGCCTAAATAAGCCTGCATATGACTGATGTCAATGGGAGATTTCTTCTTGATGAAAACTGTGTGTTTGACAGTATTACCTTAGCAGTTCCTCTTGATAATGTTAATCACAAAGAAATGGGATCTGTCTTTTACTGCTGTAGCTATAAAAAAGTTATTCCAGGTCATTCACCTAGGCTATTACTATAAACCATGCAGGTGGTTCTTTAGAATAATTTGTTCAGCCTTACCTCGTCCCACCAGCTAAGGAGATATGTACATGACATTTGTAGATATCTAACTTTAACACAACTAACAATAAAAAAGGTGGTTCTTCCTTAGTGTGATTGAGCCAGCTTCATCTTAGTCATTTATGGATCTGAGATGTAGCCTTTCCATCAGTGTCTTACCCACCTGGGAGAGCTGAAAAGTCCCATAAAGCTAAAGGTGCAAAAGGACTCACCTTCTGGTCCCTCAGTTCACAACTCTAGTTCACAGTTTGAACCCAGTCTTGAATCTGGTGCTAAAACTGCAATAACCCAGGATCTGCTCTCATTGCCAAGAAAGCTATTACTTTGACAGAACATTTCCAATAGCTTGAGAATGGAACTTTTAAATAGGAAATGCTTCAGACACAGCCTGGATAGGCTGGAGAGGTGGGCCCAGGTGAACCTCATGAGGTTCAACAAGACTAAATGCAGAGAGTCCTGCACCTGGGTCAGAACAACCCTCACTGTCAATCCAGGCTGGGGGATGAGGGGCTGGAAAGCAGCTCTGCAGAAAAGGACTTGGGGGTGTTGGTGGCTGAGAAGCTGGACATGAGTCAACAGTGTGCACTTGCAGTCAAGAAGGCCAATGGCAGCCTGGGCTGCAGCATGAGAAGTGTGGGCAGCAGCTGGAGAGAGGGGATTCTGCCCCTCTGCTCTGCTCTGCTCACACCTCCCCTGGAGTATTGCAGCCAGCTCTGGAGCCCTCAGCACAGGAGAGACAGGGAGCTGATGGAGCAGGGCCAGAGGAGGCCACAGAGATGCTCAGAGGCTGAAACAGCTCTGCTGTGGGGACAGGCTGAAGGAGCTGGGGTTGTTCAGCCTGGAGAAGAGAAGGCTCTGGGGAGACCTTAGAGCACCTGCCAGTGCCTGAAGGGGCTCCAGGAAGGCTGCAGAGGGGCTGTTTCCAAGGGCCTGCAGTGAAAGGATGAGGGGTAATGGGTTTAAATGAGAGCAGAGGAGATTTAGACTGGATCTCAGGAAGAAGTTGTTTCCCTTGAGGGTGGTGGCTCAGTGGCACAGGCTCCCCAGGGAGGTGGTTGAGGCCCCATCCCTGGAGCTATTGCAGGGGAGGTTGGCCAAGGCTCTGAGCAGCCTGGGCTAGTTGAGGGTGTCCCTGCTCCCTGCAGGGGGTTGCACTAGATGACCTTTGGAGATCCCTTCCAGCCCTAAACATTCTCTGATTCTAAGTTTGTATCTTAAATCTTACCCTTTCTCTGAATCATATACAACTTCACTTGATATAGGACTCTAGGCGTTAATTAGACTAGTTAGCCTAGGGGTCTGGAGTACCAAATCACTTCCTAGAGCTGGGAGCCTTAAAGAATCAGGAGGCATAATCCTTCATTTATTTAAAGTATTTATCCCTGAGAGAGTCTAGCTAATATAAAATAATCTCAGCCAGGCATATATTTGATGACAAATAATGAAAGAATGAAAAGTATTAACGGGTCCTGGGGGACTGGACTCAAGTTCATGCTTTGAGGTGCTGCAAGGTTAGGTGTATTCTTGCTACCCAGTGATTTTACATCTGTATATTGGAGGTCCATGTTCAAGAGTCAGGATGAGAATGCTGTATCAACTGAAACCTAGTGATTGAGAGGTTTTGTGTATCCCAAGGCTAGAGAAAGCAAATCCACTGTGAATTAACTCATAATTAAGATACTCTGTACTACTGGAGAGAGTCAGTATGTGTGTGCTCATATGGTGAGGAAGGGATACTCTGTGTAATTCTCTTTCTCTCTGTAGCTTTAACCAAATACATCTTCAGCACTGTTTTAGCTGGGGATCACACCTGCTTGTGTCTTATGTTTTCTAATGAGTGTGATGGGTTAGCTGCTATGTCTGGTTCACTATGGCCACAAACATTTAAATCGAGGAACCTGGCAGTTTGGGGAATTAAACAAACCTATGAGATGGAGAACTTACTCTAGAGTTAAGAAGAACTTCAGGGATCATATCAGCGAAAATATCTGTTTATTTTAACTTTCTCAAAGATCTAAGCAGAAAACTTGAGCATCATCAAGACTTTAGGACTCCAGGTCATCCCATTCTCATGGATTTGCTTCTTTGACTCTCTAATAACATCTAAGTATTAGAAGAATAAATTATTAAAATAACAGGCTTAATATTTTGTGGCAGTGGGAGCCCCATAAGCACGCAAGAAATAATAATAATAAAAAAGCCTCAAGCCCTCGCTTCACCTATTGTCAGAACTGCTTTATGGTATTAAGTATATAATATATGACAGATTTTGAATTACTGTTCTGCTATAAGAGTAGAAAATGAATTCTACATTCAAAGCATATTTTTACATCACACACATATTGAGGCCTTCTTGAATTTTAGGAGAGGAACAATAAAAGAGGTATGAGACAACAATATAATAAAAAGAATAGAGAAAACACTTTCTTAGTATTTGTCCCTTCAAATATTATTCTCTTCAAGTTCAGTTTGCATTCTACTTGTAATGCACTTAAAAAAGTTTGTGAGGAATACTAATATATTGCATTTTATAGGATCCTGAAAGTAGTAGTCAGTTTTCTTTTCTTACTGTAAGTATATTTTTCTCATACTCTTCACCTAGCCACCATGCCACTGGAGCAGTTATTTTATTGGGGTCATATGTTTCAGTCTTTCTCCCTTTTTTTATTTTTTGACTCTGTACCAGATGTCAGTGGTTACTGCCAGAGTCAGACACAGTTTTCTCAGTGGTCTTGCTTTAAACCTTCCCTAGCCAAAAATGTGTCTATCCTTATGGTTCAGGGACTGAAGCTGTGACCTTCCTTATTGCTTTCCAGATATCCAACCTTTTCAGATCACAGGAGAAGCTTTTAGAAGATTAAATGGCTAAGAACTTTATTTGGAAAATATAGAATATAGTCATATACACTGAAGTGAACAAAACCCATTGCATAAGCAGAGAGTCCCAGGCTTAATAACTAGTTGACTTACCGAGGGTCAAAACTCTAACCATAAAACATTCCTCGTGCATATGTAGCTTCCCTTGTGAAATCAGTTGCAGTCAGTCAGGTTGGCTGGTTGTTCTGTGTGCTAATGCCCCCTCCAGCCTAAAGCAGCCCAGGCACCTGAAGTCATAGAATCACAGAATGTTAGCATTGGAAGGGAGCTAGAAGATCATCTAGTCCAACCCCCCTGCCAGAGCAGGGGCACCTAGACCAAGTCACCCAGGAACACATCCAGGCGGGTCTGGAATGTCTCCAGAGCAGGAGACTCCACAACCTCCCTGGGCAGCCCCTGCCAGCCTCTGGCACCCTCACTGGGAACAAGTTTTTCCTTGTGTTTCCCCTAGAGAAGTCCAGTCAGTCTTGCCACAACCACCTTGGTTTTGTTGAATAAGGCCAACCCTGCCTAATTTCTCTGTTATTGGCTACCAGTAAAAAGAAACTGAACAAAACCCAAACTTCCTTCTGGTCATTCAGAGGCAGCCATGTTATTAAGTGGAATTTTGCTGCAAAAGGAGCCTAGGTTTATCTGACGTTTAATATAAAAAGCTCTGTTGCTGCAAAGTAATTCAAATGAGCATTTCTCTTGAGCACCAGCTATTATGCAGTGCATTTTGTTTTGGTTTGTTTTGGTTTTTTTTCAGTGAGCACTCAGCAAGTGCTCTGGGCATATAGATAACAGCTACATCTCACTGGATAGCTGCCCTTAGCCTCTGTCTTTTTAATTCCTCCTACCATTAATGGTTTTTCTGTCATGTTCCTAGCACAGATAGAAAGAGAGCAATTCCAAACCCATTAGTAAACCATATGTTCCCGTGCAAGTACCACAGTATCTACAGTGACTCTGTCCTTCCTCCTTATAGCCAAAAAGAAATTCACCTTTGGTGTAACTTTATGATGGTCAATGGAGTTTCACAAGAAATTACTTTCAGGTATTTCCCAGTGAATGTCCTGGGAAATGTCCTCTGAAAAGAGCTGATTATTTTCTTTATATATTTTTCTTCTCAGAAACAGTTTGGGGTAAAGTTCCCTTTAAAGAAAAATTAATTCTATCTTATAAATTACAGTACTCCTTGAAGTTTTCCTGAATAAATTAGAAGACATCATAAGTCATTCTCTCTCCATTTCCTTTTCCCATACTTGTATTTATCACCTGTGGAAAAGGGAGCAACTCCCATGCCAGTGTGAAACTGATCCACAGTAAAGGAATTGAGGCTTAGCCCATGGGCTAGCACAACTAGGCACTGCTGTGCAGGAACAGCCAATTACCACATAATGACTTCAAGACCTTTACTAGGGCATATGGAGGAGATTTAGGAACCTATGTCTCTCTCTGACAAAGAGAAAGACATTGTCTTCAAGCTAATAACACAGGGAACAAACAGGTAGGCATTAAAAAAAACCCCAACGAAATAGAGCCTCATCTCATTTCAAACAGCAACATCAGCCCCATCAGGAATGTTCCCTGGGGAATAATATCTGTTAGCAGTTAATGAGCCAAAGCACAGTGTGGGCCATTAATTCCTCCCAGTTGCTTATCAGTTCCCCAGGAAATGTTCTACACCTCAATCATTATTGTTCAATTACACCCACTGAGTCCTGCAGCCTTGCTGTGACATCACATTTCTAACAGCTATGTTTGGCCAGCTAAAAGTTAGTTTGAAAGTCAGTGGAGGGAGAAGGACAGGAGGGGTGGTGGATGAGGAACTGTGGTCAGTCCTGCACCTACCCTGGTTTTCCAGCAGAGCAGAGTTACTGACAGTAGATTGGAGGGGATAGGAAAGAAAACAATACTCATAGTGACTCCTTACCTTAGCTGTGGGAAACCATCAAGCCTGTGGAAATTAAGAGCCTTCTCCAAACATCTGCCCTGCAGAACATAGACATTTCAGTCAGTGGTTCCCATGCAGAGGTGTTCAGAAACCTGCATTTCCTGATTTCTTGGTTTGTTTTGTAAAACCTCATCTTTCACACTTGCTATGAATAGACACAGTGAAAATGCAGTGTGAATCTGCTATCAAAATGTTGGTTTATGATACTGTGATTTTTTTTTTTCATAAAATTAAATCACTAGGTGACTTTAATGTCAGAATGCTATTTTTCTATTATGTCTATATAACAACTCAATTAGTATTTAAATGCACAGTAATTTAAAATGGTAAAAGCTGAGAGAAGGTATTTTCATAGTATAGAATTGAAACAAGAAGGCTCCTTTTTCAAATCAAAAGAGTACAAATGCATCAATTCTGTCATCTTTCTGTGAAACGTGTCAATTTTAATAGAACTGTCTCTTTAATGGAAACATTATTCTGTCAGAAATTTTCCAACCAGTTATATACCCAGCAGCAACTGGTAAAAATGCCAGCACTGTCTTTGAAGGCTGTCACACTAGCCCAGGGCAGTCTGGCCAGTGAGCCAGCCAACAACCTTCTTTGCCTGAGAGGAGCTGCTGCTCCTGTGAGGATGCAGACAGTCCCCCCTCACAGCCCCAGTAGTGGGTCCTGCTCCCACCACACAGCTTCTTGCAGTGTCCTCAGTTCTCTTCCTTCTATCTTGCAGCTAAGTATCATCTCCTGTAGTGTTGCATAGCAAACTGCCAATAATTTTTAAGGCAGAATGCAAACTATGACATCTAAGGAGTTCACATCCTACCAACTGCTCAAGTCCTAAGGGACAAGAAGGAGGCATTTTCCAGTCCCTTGGAATATTTTTATTTGCACTTTATACGAAGGTGACTCTGCAATTATTTATTTTTTTTTAATCAGTGTATTGTGGAGTAAGTCCAGATTACATAAATAAATATTTTAGTAGCTGGGGGGAGGGGGGAAGATGGAGTTTCAAGTCATAAACACATGGGTTACTAGAAATAAGAGTGCAAAGTGGATGGCTATTTGTTGGCTTTAAGGGACAAAGTTAAAATCAAAAATCCCAATAATGTCATGAAATTGTTATTTGTATCCACTGAGAGCTCTGTATGCAAACACAGAAAGTAGTGACAAATTAAAAGCTCAGTGCCACTTGTTTTCAGGAATAAAAACGTAAGGAAGGTTTGGATGTTCGTGAAGACTTAAAAAATACCTGGAATTATGTAGTTCAGAGAACCAGACTGGAAAGTTTTATCATGGTTGCTGCTTGAAAATCAAAGCATAGTATCTCTATTTTCTACACCTACTGCATTTTCATCAGGCAAGTGTGTGTGTTAGCTGGGTTTAGTAAGAAAAAATGAGCTGCAAGAAGTTTGTTGTACAGGACCTACTTTTTAATGTAAGCTAAACAAGGTTTCTTTTCCTGGATGTAGCATTGTACCTTTTGTCTAGCTGGAATCCTGTCTTAAAAGCTCTGGAAGCAAGGTAGTATAAATGTGAAATTCAAAAAAAAANTCTCCATTTCCTTTTCCCATACTTGTATTTATCACCTGTGGAAAAGGGAGCAACTCCCATGCCAGTGTGAAACTGATCCACAGTAAAGGAATTGAGGCTTAGCCCATGGGCTAGCACAACTAGGCACTGCTGTGCAGGAACAGCCAATTACCACATAATGACTTCAAGACCTTTACTAGGGCATATGGAGGAGATTTAGGAACCTATGTCTCTCTCTGACAAAGAGAAAGACATTGTCTTCAAGCTAATAACACAGGGAACAAACAGGTAGGCATTAAAAAAAACCCCAACGAAATAGAGCCTCATCTCATTTCAAACAGCAACATCAGCCCCATCAGGAATGTTCCCTGGGGAATAATATCTGTTAGCAGTTAATGAGCCAAAGCACAGTGTGGGCCATTAATTCCTCCCAGTTGCTTATCAGTTCCCCAGGAAATGTTCTACACCTCAATCATTATTGTTCAATTACACCCACTGAGTCCTGCAGCCTTGCTGTGACATCACATTTCTAACAGCTATGTTTGGCCAGCTAAAAGTTAGTTTGAAAGTCAGTGGAGGGAGAAGGACAGGAGGGGTGGTGGATGAGGAACTGTGGTCAGTCCTGCACCTACCCTGGTTTTCCAGCAGAGCAGAGTTACTGACAGTAGATTGGAGGGGATAGGAAAGAAAACAATACTCATAGTGACTCCTTACCTTAGCTGTGGGAAACCATCAAGCCTGTGGAAATTAAGAGCCTTCTCCAAACATCTGCCCTGCAGAACATAGACATTTCAGTCAGTGGTTCCCATGCAGAGGTGTTCAGAAACCTGCATTTCCTGATTTCTTGGTTTGTTTTGTAAAACCTCATCTTTCACACTTGCTATGAATAGACACAGTGAAAATGCAGTGTGAATCTGCTATCAAAATGTTGGTTTATGATACTGTGATTTTTTTTTTTCATAAAATTAAATCACTAGGTGACTTTAATGTCAGAATGCTATTTTTCTATTATGTCTATATAACAACTCAATTAGTATTTAAATGCACAGTAATTTAAAATGGTAAAAGCTGAGAGAAGGTATTTTCATAGTATAGAATTGAAACAAGAAGGCTCCTTTTTCAAATCAAAAGAGTACAAATGCATCAATTCTGTCATCTTTCTGTGAAACGTGTCAATTTTAATAGAACTGTCTCTTTAATGGAAACATTATTCTGTCAGAAATTTTCCAACCAGTTATATACCCAGCAGCAACTGGTAAAAATGCCAGCACTGTCTTTGAAGGCTGTCACACTAGCCCAGGGCAGTCTGGCCAGTGAGCCAGCCAACAACCTTCTTTGCCTGAGAGGAGCTGCTGCTCCTGTGAGGATGCAGACAGTCCCCCCTCACAGCCCCAGTAGTGGGTCCTGCTCCCACCACACAGCTTCTTGCAGTGTCCTCAGTTCTCTTCCTTCTATCTTGCAGCTAAGTATCATCTCCTGTAGTGTTGCATAGCAAACTGCCAATAATTTTTAAGGCAGAATGCAAACTATGACATCTAAGGAGTTCACATCCTACCAACTGCTCAAGTCCTAAGGGACAAGAAGGAGGCATTTTCCAGTCCCTTGGAATATTTTTATTTGCACTTTATACGAAGGTGACTCTGCAATTATTTATTTTTTTTTAATCAGTGTATTGTGGAGTAAGTCCAGATTACATAAATAAATATTTTAGTAGCTGGGGGGAGGGGGGAAGATGGAGTTTCAAGTCATAAACACATGGGTTACTAGAAATAAGAGTGCAAAGTGGATGGCTATTTGTTGGCTTTAAGGGACAAAGTTAAAATCAAAAATCCCAATAATGTCATGAAATTGTTATTTGTATCCACTGAGAGCTCTGTATGCAAACACAGAAAGTAGTGACAAATTAAAAGCTCAGTGCCACTTGTTTTCAGGAATAAAAACGTAAGGAAGGTTTGGATGTTCGTGAAGACTTAAAAAATACCTGGAATTATGTAGTTCAGAGAACCAGACTGGAAAGTTTTATCATGGTTGCTGCTTGAAAATCAAAGCATAGTATCTCTATTTTCTACACCTACTGCATTTTCATCAGGCAAGTGTGTGTGTTAGCTGGGTTTAGTAAGAAAAAATGAGCTGCAAGAAGTTTGTTGTACAGGACCTACTTTTTAATGTAAGCTAAACAAGGTTTCTTTTCCTGGATGTAGCATTGTACCTTTTGTCTAGCTGGAATCCTGTCTTAAAAGCTCTGGAAGCAAGGTAGTATAAATGTGAAATTCAAAAAAAAAAAAAAAAAAAAGTTTTTTAGTTTAAAAGCAGTATTTTAAGAGCAACAACTGTACAGTGAATTCCAGAGAGTCACAGAAATAGACGAATAGACACTGGATCTTTTGTTCTCATCCATTGCACAGGGAGAGACTGTTGCCACAGTAGAATGCAGGTAAAATAGGTAGTCTCTTTATATCAAACCTAATAAACCAGTGAGGGTGCAGTGGGCATCTTCACAGTGCCTTCCAGGGAGAGGGGGAATTGGGATGGCATTCAGATAACTTTTTCTTTGCCTAGTGTCCAGTCTAAACCTACTTTGTTTAAGCTTGAAGCCATTCCCTCTAGTTCTGTCACTAATTACCTAAGAAGAGACCAGCACCAACCTCCACAATGTCCCTTCAGGTAGTTGTAGAGAATGATGAGGTCTCCCCTCAGCCTCCTTATGAACAATAGATGCCTCATAATCTGCTTTTCATTAAAAAAAAAATAAAATTCTACAGCTACAATGGTGACTCCTTCAGCAGTGACTTTAGGAAAGCTTTTTTCTACACACCTGTTTGTTGGCATTCTCTTCTGTGAAAGACAATGAGTAGCATCTGCCATCTTTGCACTTCTAACTTGTGCTTGTAACTCATAAATGGAGTTCCACTGCTATGCTTTGCAGGCTACAACAGCCAAGTTCCCAGAATGAGAGCCAAAACAACTCTCCATATATGGTAATGAGTCATGTGAATAAGTCTTTATTTGTTGCACATTAAACTTACCCTGAAGGGCAATTTCCAAGACTTAAAGCTTCAGTGACATGGGAGGGGGAGAAGGAATAATAAGACTGTTTTTCTGGGGTCAGTCCCTTCTGTCCAGTTTGGTTACTGTCATTTTATTCCTTGCTACTGTTCTGTAGATAAAATTTACATTTCTCAGGGAAAAGAAAAAAAAAAAGAAAATATATAACTAAATATCTTGGAAAAAAGCAAGAATCTTCTATGTGCTCTAGAAAAATTTAGAAAAGATCCAAGAGACAGTAACTTCTCAGCTTTGCATACCTATTGATAGCAGCTTTGTGGTTAGTTTTGCCGTAACAAGCATTACCCGTAGTAAGAACAAAACTTAACAGAAAGAATCCAAAGTTCATGAAGGAGATGAAGCCTGGTAGCATATTGGCAGAAAATAATCTTCCATTTACATGTGAGGATGACATCTCATACCATGAGGAACAATGTGCAGTCCCATTTTGCCATGTAAAGAGTGAGGGAACAAAACACACACACTAATAGAGAGGATCCTACTGGTTTCACTGGGTTTTTAAGGTTTCAGAACAAGGCCTTGAATTATTTAATTCAAATTGTCTCAGCAAGATATGAAAAATTCAGAACTTTAGGTTTCAAAATGAGATAACACATTAGTCAAGAAAACT
>VYZU01083976.1:0-15100 GCA_013401355.1 Ceyx cyanopectus
CTCACTCAAACCAGGACAACATCCCTTCTTCCAATTCCTCTGTTTGAACTGTTGCTATAAATATAAATACTGATATGTCTCTGACCTGCACACTCCCTCCTTCACCTTTTTCTCCTGGAAGACTAAATTGTGATACAGGTTTGCATCAGAACCACTCAAGCTCTCCAAGTCATACATGAAATGGAAGAGAAGCAGCAAAATTCTATGTTTTGCCATGTAATAGGGGTGGTGGTCACATGAATAGTTTTGGTCTACTATTGCTACTTTTGATTGCTCCTTATAAATATTTGTGCCAGTGTTTTATATGGGTTAAGACTAACGTGATTATGGTCAGTCAATATTAATCCTTCTCTTTTTGTTCAAGCATGCCTGTCTGTGGGATGATTTAAATAGCTGCCTGGGTTTTGAATCCCCAGTGGGGTTCAAAACAGGAAGGGAGGGCTGAGATGCCTGGCACAGACAAATTGTGATGTTTGTGTGGTAACGTACCTTCATGTTTTGTAGTTCTTTGCTTTCAGGAGGGGTGCAGGAGTAATGCATTGCAATGCTTTGAATGCATGGATTGATGGATAACCCAACCCAAGGGGGTTGGTGGATCTGCTTGTGGCGGCTGCTGAAAGGAAATAAAATAAAAATGTTGTTTGTTTTTGACAGCTTTTTGCAATCTTTGCATTTGCAACATGCGGTGGGTACTCTGGAGGACTGCGCCTCAGTGTGGACTGTGCAAACAAGTCAGAGAGTGACTTCAACATTGACATAGCCTTTGCCTACCCCTTCAGGTAATGCCATTTGGTTCGTGGCGGGTCGACTTTAGGGAGGCAGGCACTGGGGGCTGATGTGAAGCCCATTTTTAGTGGGGTTGCCCATAATTTATAGCAGCTCTTGATTAAATGCTGATCTGGGCCTTCTGAATTCTCCTCAGTGTTGTTTAGGCCCTGGGTGTGCACGAGGAATTAATCTGGATAGACCTGGTATGGATGGGGCTGTGGGAACCACTGAGGAACTGGGAGCTCAGTGAAGTGGGAGAGAGCAGTTGTGGCTATGCAGAGCCCCATAGAGGCAAGGGCAGCTCAGGGAATCAAGGGGAGTGGAAAACGTCAGGCAAGAAAAAAGAACAAAAACACATCTGCCCCAAAAAATAATGGGGATGAAGTATCCATGAACTTTGGAGTAGTCATTAACTAAACAGGAAGTGACAGAGGATTCCCAGCCACTGGACTAGCAAGGATCTAGAAAAGCTAATCCATGGGGAAGGGGAAGGAAAAAAAATAAATAAACCAACACAAATTTAAACTGTAATTTTAAATGCTTTTGAAAATTCTACTAATTGCCTGTCTGCATCTCTTGGCGCCTGAATACTTTAAACCTTGGAACCTAGTGACTTAGGAAAACAGATTTTGTATTAAGTATGTCCAAAAGATGGAGTGAAGCTAAATGTGTATATAATGAGGTTAAATGTACATATAAAAATGTTCATGCCATTTGAAGCAGGATCTTAAAAGAACATCCAGAGTCTTCTGTTTTTAAAGATGTCACATCCACTCTAAAAACTGTTTACTTATGTGTAAGTGATTTCTTTAAGGAATTGAGATGATTAAGAAAAGAATACATAATCCAATCTCAAGTCTAGTACACTATGACTCTCAAATTGTTTTGCTTTCTTGGGAAATCACATGCTGTTTTCCTTATGATTGCTATTCACAGACCTATAATAGAATCTACTTCTTTAACATGTTCTAAAATATAGCAGCTTCCAAACAGTGGAAACTGGATTTGGTTCCTTGAACTGTTAGTATTCCTTGACACACATTTATTACTCCAAAGAGGCACATTTCCTGGTGTTACAAACGTTTATTTTTGGGCTTGAACATGTTTGCATTTTCTTTCATTTCTGCTTAGTACGGGTAAGAGAGATCCTCAAAATTGAGTTATGTGAATGTATAATATGATTCATTTCCAAATAGGTCATTTCTCCAGCATTCATTACAGAATACACCCTACAGTAAATTGCTTTTAATTTGCATGATTATAAAATAGTATTTTACGTAAAAAGTTAATAAAATGGAGGAAAACAGCCAGCAAGTATCTCCTGGTGTTTTACCAGGCACATTGACCATTGCTTCTAGAAGCAAGTGACTGGATCTGCAATTTGTCACAGTCTTGAGTATTAGAAAAGTAGAAATAATTGCTGGGTAATTGTAACATTCCAACACATTGGAAAGATTATGCCAAATAGGGTTTATCTGCAGAGGGGGTCCAACTGAGGCTGTAACTGGCCCTTGAGCTGTCTGCAAGGCTCCCAGCTGTGGCTGGGCATGCTCAGCATGCACAGATGGGGCGTATGGCACATACAGTGGGGTGGCTGGCCACGTGGTCTAAATAGACCTATGCTTTGCAGGTGAGGAGGGAGATGATATTTAGCCAGCTGGTGTTTTGGGAGAAGCACAAGGATGGTCAGTTTTTGTGCAATTTGGAACTTTGTATACAAACTTTGGGCACATTAAAAAAGTGTCCAAAGATGTACAGACTTTGTGGAGTGCACCTGGAAAAACTGTGGAACTTGGTGTCATTTTACTGGTTTATCAAAATAGTGCTGTGACTTATTAATGAATTTCCTCTTTCTGCTTTTCTCCAGTGCTCCTTTCACAGAATGGAGAGGGGATGCTCTAAAAACAGAACTGAGATTAGTTGGGAAATGGAACATCTCTGTGATCTCATATTAGAGCAATTGATACCCTTGGAAAAAAACAGGCACATTTAAAGGTCAGGCACCCTCCTCAAGACTGATCATGAAGCTCATCTGCCCACATGGGCATGTGGGCTTTGTGTAGGCAGGATGAATTCCTCACCCATTGTCTTGCANCAGGGGCTTTAAGCAGGTAAACAAAATTGTAAGGCTTATCAGGACAGCTTGGCAAAGCAAGAAGACTTGGGTGTTTTGGAAATTAGATTGAAGAAGCCTGAAAATGTTCCCATTAAGGCAAGATCAAAACAGGGAGGAGTTTTCCAGAAGGGGTGTACAGTTGCACTTGTGATGCATCCCAGAAGAACGTGAGCACCTTAGATAAAAAAGGAGGTATGCAGGAGGGTAAAACCAGTGCTGTTGGGGTCTGGGGATGTGTGATGAAAGCATAGCAATTGCCAGGCTGACTTCAAAGCAGTAATTCATGTAGCCCCAAGCCAGTCCTGAATCTGCTGAAGGAGCATTGCACTCCACAGCAGGTAGCTCTCGATGCTCCTGCAAAACAAAGCATCTCTATACCCTATGTGAGATTTTTCTCAGCCCCAACTTGTAAATTGCAAAAATCTCCAGCAAACAATGTAAATGAATTAAAGATAAATGATTAGTGCCAGCAAACAGGGAGTTTTGAAGGGTGCAGTTAAAAAAATCAAGAAAGAATTAATATTAGTTTGATGTTATGGTAAGATGATAGTTGTGCTTGGCTCCTCCTGCATTATCTTGCCACTCTTGATACTGTGGTAACAGAAGCCTGTGGAGCAAGAAACAAACTCAAAACAAACAAAAAACCGCACACACAAAAAAACCCCAACCCAACAAATAAATTCCCTGCACAAGATGACTGCTTCTCATTTCTCCAGAATCACATTCTTTTTTCCCGGAAGAGACCTAGGGTCCTTTCTGGACCTATATCAATTTGCCCTTTTGAAAAGGAACAAGTGAGGAAGTTCAGTTAAGTGCGTTAATCACTAGAGAAGACCATTAAAGTTATCTGCTGAAGTGGTGCTTATGCGGGGCTGGGAGAAGTGATTCCCTTCAGAGAAGAGCCTGTCCAGTGGGTACCTGTGTGGGGCTGTCATGTGGCAGGAGCACGGGGAGGCTGAGGTGTTCCCTGTCTGGAGTACCCTATGTTGGGGCTAATGCTACCAGGGGACAGTAACCACAGAGGGTTCTCTCCTGTGTCACTGATGAGAGAACCTAAATCTGGCTCCACCCTCTCTCCTGGTGGTGAGGCAGATCCTTTTCCATCTACAACTACACTGATTCATTTAAGTTTTCTACAACCCACATCCATGACCCTGTAGACACTCTAATATGCAAAGAAACCTGTAGTCCAAACCTTAATATCTATCAGCAGTGTCTTCTGGAGCTCTGCCACGCTTTTCTATGTATCCTGCCAGACTCTTCCATGTCCAAGCTGATATTCACAAGGCTGTTTCAAATAACCACCTCAAGTTTTCTCTCATTTCTTCTTCCTGATTCTAGTTACATCACAAAGGATTTCTTTACCTTTTCATACTTTAAACACAAGTCAACCTTTTTCTACATACCTGTATATGTATGTTATTATAAGTTCAAATATGAAAAATACTTCTCTGCTCTCACACTAGTAGTTTTTCTCAGCAATAGAATCTGTGCTTGGTAATGTACCTACTGCAAATTTGGCACACATTAGGATGTTCATCAGCTTGACACTCACCCCAGTAATGATTCTTTGGGGGACGGGGGTGGGGTATGGATGGAAAAATCAGCATCTTGGAATTGTCACTCTCACAGTCCATCACCCTTTCACATCAAATTTGTCACTCATCCAAGTGCCCCGAAGCAGTATTTTTTTTCTGTAGTAAAGGTCCTGGTGAAGGTCCTGTTTGTTTATTATATTATTTTGATCCCAGCAATATTTTTATCATGTACTTTGCTATTCTTTGGCTGTGTCTTTGATACTGACTGAATAGTACTTGGAATTCATTATTTTAAGATACTTTTTAACCAATCCACCTAAAAAAAAGCAAATTTTTTTATTTACCAGCTCAGATGTCAGGCTTGGCTTACCAAGTCTGTACCGAAGATTTATGCTACATAATTGTTCATGTCACAAACTTCATGTTTTTCTTGTAACTGTTGGAGTTGCACTGAAATGTTTGGGCTTTATGTAACAGAAGTGCTTTCAAGATGCTGTGCTGCACAGACAGGCAGCACACTGCCAGCCAGAGATATTATCCGCTAATGTCATCATCTGCTGCTTTGTAGATATCTCAATTCTGTAAAACCCTGTCCTGACCAAGGGAGGAATGCCTCGCTCAACCCTGGCTGCAGGGACCATGGCAGGGCTGATTACCAGGAGCTGAGGGCTTGGGCTGTGTGTGCTCTCTGTTAAGTCTTGAGGCAGATCCTCAACTAAAATCTCTTTTCCTTTAGCTGTCAGAGGTGCTTTAACCCAGCCTACACACAAAGGGTATCCCCAAGTTAAATGCAGTATGGGAATTGATTTGGAGTATCTCTTGCCTTTTCTTGTGGCATTCATCCTGCAAGCTACTTGGGAAATCTTGGCCAGGAAGATCACACGATTAAGTTTTAAACAGCCTCGCGTAAGTCAGTGGTTAAGGTAGGATGTGCATAGGTGTTTGGGGAAATGGGCTCTAGCTGCTAGTGGGACAGAATGGGATTGCCTGGTGGTGCCAGCGTGAGAGCCTGGTGAAGGGATATGTCTTTGCATCACAGCAGTGAGCAAAATAAATGTTTTCCATTTTATTTTAAATCACCTCTTAATATCTTTCCAATGTGCCAGGAAAACTGTCTCTTGAAGTAATCCTTGCTTCTAAAGGAAAAGGAAATTGCATTTTATGGGAGCTTTTCACTCACTCTGTAAGCATCTCATTTGAATACAGACATTCCCATTGAGCATCCTTTAAAGTAAATGACTCATCTGCATGCGATGGGGAGGCTAGTCTTTCATTTGAGATATGACAGCCAGATCTAAATTGCCTACTTAGAAGCTACAAATGATAATTAAGGAGAAAGTAGCTAACTCTTTGTGCTTTGCAACTATCTTTCTTTGGAAAAATCCTCTGTTATTATTAGCACATTTCTGTACCAGAGCATACAAGGCTCTTTTTTCTATTATCCATTTGTAGTAAATCTTGCTTCAGAATTAAATGGAAAACATTTTGTCCGAAAGATTATTAATGTCTATTATGTCTGGGAGACCAGGAGCTGCTGATAAATAAGCGTCATTCTTGAAGTCGTTGCCTACAATGCTGACTTTCAGACAACTATGGCAGGCAGTCTTCCCAGCTGTCTTGGACTGTCACACCAGTTGAAGGTAGGAGATAGTAAGGAATGAAGTCATCTAGTCAGTTAAACTCCCTAAGGTTCATGTGTTTATTTTGTACATGTTCATCACTCAGAAGATGCCCCTTCTACAAAGGCAACTTTGTGGCTTTGTAACACTGCTGTGGGTGGGTGGAAGGAAAAGCAAGCCAGCAGAAGTTGCACTAGTTTAAGTGTGTTCTGTGCCAAAATGTAGATGTCCCAGTTCCCATGCGGATTTGGCAGAACTCCCGGGAAGGTGAGAAACTCTGGTTAAACTCTGCATGACCCATTCCAGCTTCCTGAAAGGAGAAATCTCCATCCTGGAAAGCCTGAGATCAAAACTTGGTGCCTTTTGAGAAACTGCTTTTGCACAAACTGAAGTTGCTGGGATGGTCAGGTGGAGGTCAGCAGTGAGGAGCACAGGCTGCATGGTCACAGTGAGCCCTTCTGCCTCTGCAGTTGGTTAGTTCATGAAACCTGCATCAACAGTCCAGTTTCTTACCAATCTCTGACCACCTCATCTAGCACTGCAGATCTGGGACTAACATCTGAATTTACAAGGAAAGGTGTTCAATAATACATCAGTGAAGCTGGAGATTTTCATCAATACTCCAGTTATGAAAACTGACTCTCCAGGGTGGGCACTAAGGGCTTGCTTTTTGCTTTTATTAGCTTCTTCCACAACCGTTTCAAAGCTTGATCTCAGCAGTGCTTTTTATGCCTAATTTTGGCCTCTTGTTGAATAGATTTGCCTAACAAGGGCTTTTAGGTTTTGACTGCTGTTAGTGGAAGCAATGCATGTGAGGGGCCTAATGTTGCATCCTGATGAGCAAAATTCAGGAAGTAAATCCTCAGGATACTGGTATATTTGTGACATCTTCACAAAAATTCCTTCATGTCTAATGTGACCTAATGATGCAAAACAGACTGAAGCATGAAGATGTATTTTTCATTTGGAAGTACAGACTTTTTATTAACTGTGTTTTGTACATTCCAGTAATGTATGAGGCTGTCCAGAACATTGCAGCTCAGTTTTTTCAATTTTTTTTTTCAATGGAAACACAGTAAAAATATCTGATTCCATAGTGACATGATTGCAATAACTTCCTGAGCTATTTAAAGCACAGACACAGTACATGGCTTCTCTGATGGTGAAGGCATCAGAGACCTTGGTCAAGTCTGTAGTGACGCAAGTCCATAAGCAACCTGAATATGGAGCTTGCACAACCAGGCTGAGCACTTTAATCAATAAGCTTAGTTAGAGCTGTTAGTTGTTTCCTGGTCTGGGGAAAAGGTGATCTAGGTCTGCAGAATAAATGTAGTTCTTTTCAGCTTTGAATGAATATAGTTTTTAATAAGAAAGATTATTTCACATTTTTTAACCAGCTCCAGTTATTAGAAAGTGAATGTCATGATTCACAGCCCTGATACAGTTTTTGTTTACTTGTATGTGGCTACAGACCACTGAAGTAATTAAAATCTGCAAGTAAGTGTTCTTCACAGTCCAAGGGTCTTCAGCGATCACACTGGCTCTGGGAATATTGTCTTTAGACCAAGAGGCTAGTGAAGTGGGAGAAAATATCTATGCTTTTGTACTTGGATAGCCTTGGTTCACAGTAGTGGCTGTCTGTGAGCACAATGTACAATTTAATTTCTGTGGTCAAGGAGATTGGTGAAATCATTGCTGGTGCGATTAAAACAGATAAAAGTAATGATGACTTTGTGGCCTTTCTAGTTTTGAGGGCCTCTTCCTGACCCCAATTACAGTCTTCAAAACCCACTTTGTAGAATCTTCAAGACTGGCAATTTGGCCAAAGAATCGTTATTACTGACAGTTTATGCTTCTGTTTGAACTGTGGATAAATGAAAGTACCCTTTTCCCACCAGCGAAGGATTGGGAGATGATTTCAGTCACTCCAGGCTTTGTTCCTGCATGAGATCTATACAAAACTACTAGAGATCTGATGCAGACACATTTTCACCTTCTCTACGAGGCTGACCCTGTGCACATGGTCCTTAGCACAACTGATGTACTCTGTCTTGTGAGGGAAGAGATCATCCACCACCCTCACAACTTGCTAGCTGATTTGAACAGTTTTGTTTCTGTGACACACTGCTTTGTACACAGCCAAGAAGCCATAGCCCAAGGGTGGCAAAGTCTTCTCTTATTCATGCCACTGGTGTGTTGGGCCATGAGCAATGATACACTGCTTGAGTCAGAGAAGTAGTTCTGGTTGCCAGTATTTGTTAAACTGCTAAGTCCTCAGCCTGTTGCACAACCAGGAGAGGCTGATTGCTTCAGTCTGTGGGCTTGTTATGGGGCAGCAGCTCTGCAGGCAATACTTTTCCAGGTGTTGAGGTCTTCTCAGTTGCCGCTATCCTCAGTGCTTTCCAGCCTCTACTTTGTAGTTTTTACCTCTACTTTGTAGTTTTTAATCCCTTAAGACTTGAAGCAAACACAGCGAGCACGGAGTGCTGAACTGAGTCCATAGAGAAGGCTTGTCTTGCTTTGCGGGTCTGCAGACTGGTCAGCTATTGTCTTTTGTTACAAACATCCATGCACAAAGATTGCATGAACACACAGCTGGCTGGGAGGTAAATCAGGAAAGAAAGAAGTAGCTACTTTCTGGAGATGGTGTCTCATGCAGAGAAGGGAGAATGCTGATGCTTAAATCTTTGTTAAATTGTAGAAGCATTTCTTTTGGCACTCAAAATAATTTTATTCTTGATAAATGTGTATGGTATTGATCCAGACTGGCTTATTTTGCTTCAAAGAGGCTCTATTTTATGCTTAACACTCTTTTTGTGCCAGAAAAATTATTCGTTAATACTTTAGCCAGAATTTATTCTTAAAGTGGAAGTCACTTTTGGATTTGTTAATATATGCAGCTTTTTCACAATTTGATTTTTTAATATATATTCATGAATAGTCTCTGTAGTATTATGTAGTGATGGTGTTTTATCTGTGCCTGCCACAAAGGCTTTTTCTAGAAGTCATGTTTTTTGCAACCTCCCTTGCAAATTTCCTTTTGCATGTTTTCATGCTGCCAGTACAGAAGCAACCAAAGCAGAAACCCATTGGCTTTGCTTTGTTTGGCACTTGGTCCCATACTCCAGACAGCATGTGGTGACCCAGGTAGGGAGGGGACAATCAAAACATACATGCTTTCCTTTTCCTCTCCTCCCAGATGTGCATTCCCTGTGCAGCACCTCTGAAGGTTTCCCCGGGACCATAGGAAATGGGATACACGAGATGTCTTCAGTCTTCTCTCACACCTGGCATCTAGATGAATTTGTTTGCCAACAATTTATGCAATATTTCTTCTTATTCAATAGACTGAAGAGATTGGGCATCCAACCCTATCCAGTATAGCCCCATTCACTAAGGTACTTCCCACTGTCCTGTCTGGATTCTCAGAAGTGTCACAGGTCCATCAGCAGACCCTCAGGTCTGCCTTGGCTCCAGCTTTCTGTTCTGCTCAGCTTGCCAGCGAGACCATGGGCTCCCACAGAAAAGAGTTGACATGTACTTTGAAAATATTTTGGCTGGGAGTTTTAGTGAAGTCATGACATAGAAGTCTACAGAGGACTTATTTGATTGCTTTGAGTACCTTAAGACAATATGCTAGAGAAAATTATAGTTAAAATACAAAGTAAATGTTATAATACAAAGGAGTGAACGTTGCTGCATCTTCTGTAATTGCTCTCAGCTAGTCTTGGTGGTGAAATTGCTGCTTTCAGGGTTTATAGACCCAGATCAAACTGTATGTAAAATCTGCTTCTTACAGGTCAGAGGATTTTCAGGTGATTCTGACTGAACATCAGGTGATGCCCAAGAATTTGGTTTGATTCTATATGGAGTTCAAACCCCATTTGGTTGTGGCAGACAAGATAGAATGGAGGTGGAAGGAGTGTTATGGATTGATGTGAGCAGCAGCAGCAGCAGCATGTGCTGGGGTGCAGGAAGCGGGGGCTCAGCGGTCCGATGTCACTCTATGCAAAAGCACTGCCTATGGGGATTTCATACACCCACTTATCAGATATGGTCTTACTAGATTCAATGACTGGTTTTTAATCTTCTGCTTTATGCTTTCTATTGCTCCTATCTCCATATGCTTAGATTTTTGTAGATTTTCCTTTAAATGGAAGCTTTTGCTCTGTTCTGACAGAGGCTAGTTAGATTGAGAGCTGGTTTCCATGTCTGTCCAAAGGAGAGGGAAGCAGGAGGGACATCAGATCTGCGGGTTCAGTTAGGATCTCATGGTGGGACCAGGTAACGTTGGACAGTGTTGTATGTGGCAATGCAAGCACATGACTGTGGCATTTCCATGCCTCATAATTTGCATTGTTCTGTGGACACAATTACTTTTTTTTTTTCAGATAATCAAGGGTTACCTTCCTTCAGAGAGAGCAGCTAAGCTTCCCAGTGACTTGGAAGCAGTTCACCCCAAGAAAATAGCTCAGTAAAGGGAAATCAACCACCAGTCTGTACCACATAGAATGTAAGTGCCCAGTCTGAGAAGATATTTGGTTTTGCAAAGACCAGCAGAGCATGTCTTTCAGTAGTATGCTTGCACAGCAAGGAAAAGTGTGTGTTTCTGAGAAGAGCTGTGAAAATATCTCAGGAGATAAATCTGGGTCTGGATGTAGGCTTGGAAGTGGGGTTGGGATCACCCACTCAGCTTTCCAAGCACCGCCGGTGGCGTGTGTTCTATAATGAGCCATTTTATTTCCGTTTTGGTGCTACGGTGGAGTAGCATTACTATTATGTGCACAGTCTGGAGAGGTTCACTGCTGTGGCTGGCACATGGCTGGAACGTTTCTTCCTCTAGGAGTGTGCACAGGCTGTTTTCCAAGTGCTTTGCGAATGCAATTGCTGGGAGGAGATCCTGCAAGAGGGATTCCATGCTGTAGACATGGCACTGCTGCCCTATCCCTCCCCACCACTGCTGGGATTGTCCCTATTTCAGTGTCTTTAAACCCCATCTCAGAAGGGTACATAGCTTCCCCAAAACATCAGAAGGTCTCTACTCACTGTATTAACAGAAGAGATACGAGGTGGAGAGGGATGGAGCAGAGGATGTGGATATTGCAGCGCTCAGGGTAGGCATTGTGGTGTGCCTGCTCCAAGCTGCCAGTACTGGGGTAATTACCACCTCTCCCAGCACAGCATGTGGTCTGGGGTGTTGAGACATCAACTGTGGCTGACAATTGTCCTGTTTATAACAGCATATAGTTTGCACAACAGCTTTGTGTGAGGGCTGAGAACCTGACAAGAAATTGAAAATATGAGGAGGGGGAAATATTTTCCATTATTTTGACTGGACATAAACAAGAAGAGACTATAGGTTGCTACAGCTTTCCCAGCAGCATCTTCTGGGGTTTTTTGGTGATGCTTCTCTGGACATGTATTTGGATTGGTGTGAGCCACCGAAGGCAGCTGTGACAGAGGGGAGATCTTCAGGGTGTTCCAGTGTCCCAGACAGGAGTTAGGAATAAATGTTTGCAAGATGAAGTATGTATTTGTGTGAAACTGCTGGTAGTTGTAGAGAGATACAGGCTTTGGGATATTTTTAGTAAGAAATTGAGAATCTTCATTGAGGACAGAAGTTCAAAGTGAAATATTTTCAAATACTCTTTGTTCAATGAGATGTGTTCTTTCTTCCTCTAGAAAACAAAGAAACAAAAGACCAATCTTGGATTGCTGAGTCAGCTGGAGAATTAAATTTTTTTTTTCTATCTCCAGAGAAAAATGAACTAATTTTGTAGGGATAGGTATGTGGTAGAAACTAGCAGGAGACCGAGGAGGATACTGAAAGCACCTTTAGAGTCTGGAGGGGGGTGTTGCTTTTGGCTGGCTGGTAGAGTGAGGTATGAATAATCTCTGGGACAGTGAGGAAATATGGATAAGCACTTCACAGTTTTGAATGGTCATGGCATGTGCAAGCAATGCTTGAATGTGCATTGTCACAGATGGGCACTTGGAAACATGAGGGACAGGAATTCTCCACTAAATGGTAATGTCTTCATCTTAAGAGAAGAACTGTTAGAGGGCAGGCTTGGAGTCTTGCTGCTGTTAGCAAAGTGGTGGAAAATGGTTTTGCCAGGACATTACAGGTGCAAAAAGGTCAGGGAGCAGTTGCCTCTGATACCTGCTGTCCTGCTGCTGGGTCAAGCTCATCAAATCCCCACAGCTGTTCAGGCCTCTATTAACATTTCAGCTATTGGACTTTGAAGGGCTGGAGAGAACTTCAGCATTAATGACTTCAAGGAGATCAAATGAGGTATTAATAGGCTGGCTGCCTCAAAAAGAGACTGAGCTTGAGGATGCCTGGCTGCAAAGGTTCAGATCCTACAGGAATTACTGGATAATGGTTATAATTTATAAAAAAATATGGGCCGAGGGCAGCTACTCAGCAGAGTTCATGATGTATGTGAGAGCTTGTAGAGCGGCTTCATTGCTGCAGGGTTCTCTACCTCAGGAGTCTGTCCTCAGGGGAGAAAGATGCAGAGCTCAGCTCCATCTGCCCTTCCAAAGGCTGGAAGGAAGCCTGTTCCCTGCTGGGTGGACAGCCTTTCAGATAGCTAGGACTTAGCACCAAGCATGTGGGGCTGCCCAGTGCTGGGGAAAATGCTATGTGAAGTGAGAAGTGCTGTGTGTGATGCTTCCTCCTTGAGAACAGGCTGTGAACAGTGTTGGAAGAGTCAATGGACCTTGATTTTATTAACAGAAAGACTTTTCCTTCTCAGGCATTTTTTTCACTTGAGTATGAAAGGTTATTTTTAAAGCTTTTTTCTTCATGCAGGTAGGGGAAATTTTATGGGGATGATGATCACTGCTCTAAGAGGAAAGGCTCCCATTTATTAGTGCTCATCCACTAAACCTACAAAACATCCATATTTGGTACCTCAAGAAGGGGCATTTGCTCAGGCATTGGCTGGCTGGAGGCATTGGTGTGAAAGCACATCCTCTGAAATGAGGGAGCTGCAGCATTTCCAGGGCTTACTAACAGAAATGCCTTTTACTTTGTATCCCAGAGACAGGAAGATGAACTGCCTGTCATGTTCTTGTGCTTCGCCAGAGCAGTTTGACTTGCTAAGGGGCCCTGTGCATTTCAGCATTTCACTACAGTATTTTAAAATTTCATTTTTCCCTCATTTTGAAGATTAGCAGCCAAGATAAACATCTCCCAACAGATTCCTCCCCAAGTGCTACCTGCAGTAACTAATTTCCAGAGGTGTATTTCTCTCATTGCTTTGCAGACAGTAAATACAATTGACAGCTCGACTCCCAGAAACAAGTGAGGGGGAAATAAAGCCCAGTGAAAAGATAATGGGTCTTTGGATTCTTGCAAGCACGTGTGTGGGTGTTGCAGATTTTGCTCAAGCATGTCATAGACAGGTGGGGGGGAGGATTACAAGATGCTATTTTCAGAAAATAGGACAAGCTGCCAAAACAAATCGCTTTTTTTCCTGTTTCTCCCCACGTCCTAGTAAAGGAATGGAGAAACACTAACCCCCATTGAGAATTTTAGGAGGCAGAACTTTATCTGTTATTTATTAACCAAAGCCCAGGAGACTACATCTGTGCCAGTTCATCAATAATACTTGAGTACATACTTACTGTTAATTGCATGTTCTGTTGGTTTCAAGTCTAAGCCATGTGTGCATTGCTAAAGGGGGAGGTTTTGTGAGTCAGATAAAATTAGATCACTTGGTGCATACTCTTCTGCTTGAGCTTTTCTGTGTCTGCTGGTAGAGTAGGACATGGGACAAGGCGGACCTTTGGAGCTTTGGCTGTTTTTGTGCTCAAGGTGGACTAGGCTGCTAGAAAAAAGAGGGGTTACAACTAAAAGCAAATTGTGGCTTGAATATTGTACTAGGGAAGTTCAGGAAGGAAAGCCAACTTCACATTACATGGAGAGAGCACAGCCTCTGCTCCCTCATGCACATGTAACAGCTGTAGCATTGTTCAGTGTGTCTGGCTCCATGTATTGTTTTCAGAGCAGGGGTAATTAGTGTCTGAAAATTTAACTGCTCTTCACTATTGTGGAACAATGTAAAATTCCTTTTTTTCACTGTAAAACATTCCTGCCCTCTTTTGATCTTGTCAAGCCAGACAATACAGCTGTCTTGTCATTGTATTTCCCACAGCAATGGCAAGTTTGCCAAATGGTAGAAGAAACCTCAGAAGCCCTTAATTACTGTGACTTCATCAGTGAAACTTGACTGCCTTTGGTGGACTTGCTTCAGATTTAAGTGAATTTGATGGATTTCAGACCTGTATGGCTTGGCAATGGTGAACATCATTAGCAAACAGACCCAGCAGGCAAAGGGAATGGTGTCAGTAGTGATGAGCAGCAAGGATGACCTTAGCACTGCTCTGCTGACTGTGGGGTGCAAGGTCACATTCCTGAGTCATCAGCTTCATTTCTGAATTTATAACAATACTTAGCACAATACAAGACAAAAAGCATGGTCTGGCACATTTTTGGAGGAACTTGGGAGGAGAAAGATTTTTAATTCTTTTCCTCTAATTAGTTAAATTTATTACCTAAGTGTTCCTTTTTTGCATTGTCCATCAATCAGTGAAAATCACTTCTGCCAATGCAGCCCAACAGTATTGCTCAGATGTTACCAAAGGGCAAAGGGTGTGATTGCAAAGAGTCACTCTTGGGGATCCTGACTTTATTTAGGAAATGGAGAGGCAAAAGTGAAATTCAGGGGTGGTGCTGGAGATAGAAAAGCCGCAGAAGGAAGACATGGGCCAAAGATGACTTGAAGGAAAAGGTGAGGTATGAAGAATGAGATAAGAGAAGATTAAAGAAAAGTAAGTCAGAGGAAGAAAGAGGCAGAACGGGTAGAATCGCATCAAAAGTGGGAGGCAGAGGTAGAGGCAATTTTTTTCTGAGTAATCACCAAGCCACCCTGCCCCCAGAAAGGCTGACTCTGCAACATCACTGGAAAAAATCAGAGCTTGCTTTCTGAGATGCCATTCCAAATCAAAGAGGTTTTGAATAGTAAAACTGTTTTTTCTATCACTGATCC
>VYZU01083980.1:5074-27447 GCA_013401355.1 Ceyx cyanopectus
TAAGTAAAATAACCATTAATAATATTCTTAGTATCATCACATCGAAGTGTGAAAGGGCAGACTAACTTTCTGTCAGGATCTACAAGATTCCAGATTCAAACTCCAATTTATATCTGGAGTCAGTTTCTTCTGGCACAATTCAACATTGCTTGCAAGATCTGCACATCTGTATTTATCAGGCAAGAATGTGCTCTGGCTGTGGTTTTTGCTTAAAGCACTTAGAGAGCACACAGTGTCACTTTGAGTTCAGAAAAGGCAGTTGATAGTCAGGGGAAAATATTAATAGAATAGCTCCCAGATTAGCTCAAAATAGCCAACAAATAGGAGTTATTCAACTCATTAAATACACAGAAGTTGATACAAGTCTCAAAAGTCTCACTCCCCTTCACCGAAACCTAAGTAGCATATCTGTCCAAAAGTGCCAAGAGCAGTCACATAAATGTATTTCCAACCTGGATGCAGTTAGCAAGAACAGTGTTACTTTAATTTTCATAAATAAATCAAATCCCAACCCATATGTATAAGATTAAAAAGTGAGAATAATAACTAGATACCCTAGCATATTCTGACATTTTCTTTGTGGACTTAGGAAATCATGAAAGGAAAACATCACAATTGGGAAATAAATAAATAAATAAATACATACATACATACATACATACATAAATAAAACCTGCTCAATATGTGGAAAA
Organism: Ceyx cyanopectus; assembly: GCA_013401355.1. Lineage (NCBI taxonomy): Eukaryota > Metazoa > Chordata > Aves > Coraciiformes > Alcedinidae > Ceyx > Ceyx cyanopectus. The sequence continues at coordinate 5,767 of VYZU01083980.1, forward strand.
TAACAAAGCATTATTAGAAGTGAATTTTGCATAATCTTTAAAGCACATGTATTTTCAGTGCAATTTCTCCTACATTTTACAATTGTAGAAATACAATTCGCATTTCTATTCTACTTCAAATGTTATAAGAAATGGTGTAAATAACTATATAATTGTTGATTCCAGCCAAATAAACAGAAAATTGTTGCTAAAGGAAACAATTTTTTTATGCTTACTGAAGCCCTTATTTGTGCATAACACCAATTAAAATGTATATAAAGTTTCGACTACAGCAATAGGCTCTCAGCAGTCTCTTCAGGATGACAAATGTTAAGTGTTTAGATACCATTAAGAATGTGTATAAATGCTTTTGATTAATGGAAATATGTTTTCCCACAGAAATTTTGAAACAAAATTTGTTTTATCTGGGGAGTTGGATAGATGAGGTTACTCATTTACTATATACATTCACTTCCATTGAATTAATATTTAGTTGTTCTCTCTGAGAGTAATTCTACATGCTACAGGTAATTACTATAGTTTAAATATATTTCAAAACATACTTCCTATAAGAAAATGCACCTTTCAAAAAATAAGGAGACGTCACAAAAATTAATCAGTGTTTATATCAGTTTCTCATAATAGACAGTGAAATCAGAGGAAAAATCAGAAGTCAGAGGATGATTTCCTGGACATACTAATCAAGATCCTCTGCTGAACACATGGAGTTTTTCTCACTCTGTGATAGCTGAAAGCTTTCTAGATTTTGTTGTGAGAAGGAGCAAGAAATTATTCTTTGCTAAACTGTGCATCTTTTGTTGTCTTTGCTACAGGAACGAGCTCCATCTTTTACTGTTAATGTGTTTGTAAATATTTTTTTAAATAATTATCACAAATATTACACTCACTGAGTAATTCCATTGATGAAGTAAATTAGGTTCATTTTAAAGTTGCTTTAGTTTATTAGTAGAAATTTAACATACACAGTCTTACACATATGTACATACACATATATATTTGTACACACACACATAAAAATATTCACAAACTTTTTCCAAACTCTAACTGAAGTGTCCAATTGCAAGTCACCAGTCCCTTTTCCTTTTGTGATGACAGTAAAACCGGAGAAGCCAAAACCATATCGTTTTTAAAATGCTTTGAAAAAGTCTAACTTAATTCACAATGACATAACTCAAAGACTTTGTATGTACTCTTAACATCTCAAACGGTCAAAAATCTAAGTCAAACTAAAAGGTTGAACAAGCATAATCACAGAATATGAGTGAATGAAATGAGGAAATATGTAACACTTCTTGTGGAAACCAACTATTGGGCAAAACGTCAAATACTCTTGATGAAAAATGAATATTCCTCTTACACTAAAGTGACTAATTTGATACCTGTTTTTTCTTATTTTGCATGCTACCCCATTATACCCACTACTGGTAAAACAAACAGGACATTTTAGCTTTAATCTTCTTACTACATAACACAAATAACTTCAGTCATGTTTGCATTAATGCTGCATTAATCATGTTGTTGCGTATTAATGAGTTTTCAGGCTATGCTAATTACTGTCATAGATTCTGCAGCAGCCCATTAAATATACAAATTACAGAATTAAAGAGCCAGAGCTCTTCATGATTAATCTTTAAATGGAGAAAAACTAATGATGTCTGTACAAAGTTTCTCTCCACTTTTGGCTGACTGAGCCCAATGAACAATCAATTAGAGTATTTGAAGAATATTGCACATAGTAAAATATTTGTTATGCTGCTATTCTATGCAGAAGACACACATTTATAAGTTTCTATCAAATGGACTTCTGTACAGATTCCAGTCTCTAAGGTCTCCTGAAGTGTTGCACAGGGGTAAAAGCTATAGGATATTCCGATTCATTATTGCATACTCATAGGAAGCTGCTGGTTCCATATGAATGCAGCAAATCAATCTTCTCCTTTTAGCAAGGACACAAGTCCTGCTACTCCCTAGTAGGAAAGATTTACAGCAAACCTTGGTGAAAAGAAAGCTAAGATAAGTTTAAACTCGTTTGATAAGATTTGATGTATTAGTCGCCTTTTACCCCTCACTTACAGACTGATGCTTTTTCAGGAATAGTGTGATACCTAGTGGTTAAATCAGGAGATTCAAAATTAGAAGACCTTGAGTCTGAACTCAGCCAATGACTGAAGTATGTCACCCATGAGCTGTCATTTAAACCCCCTGCTTCCATATTCCTTCCTGAAGGGTGGTGGCAAATATCACTTGTGTAAGGTTCTGTAATGTTTGAAAAAAATAATCACAATTTGCTCTCCATGGCCTTAAAATAAATATAAAATCGGAAAAGGTGCCCACATGTATTCAGAAAAACTACCTAGACATTAGGTACTTAATGACATTTGAGAAACACTTAGCATATCCAAAAAAAGGGTGTTAGTTTAGCCTTCTTCAAATACCACATATTATGCAGAACATCTAAGACTTCCCTAAAAGGCAGATTCTAAGTTCATGTTCATATTAATATCACTCTGCACATAAATAGTTGTAGTTTAGAATTTACTGGGCCATTCCAGACCTGCCCGATCAGTTCTTTATAACAGGTGGAAATAAATAAACTGTACTTTATACATGAAAGATTTTATATTTATACAAAGTAGTTCTATAAAAAAATACAACCTGCTCAGAGAAAGACTGATAATGGCATGAAAATAATCTCATATGAAGATACAGTGAAAAAAAAAAAAATTGCTTGCTGCACAAGGAAGAGGACATAATACAAGCACATGAGATTGTCTAGGAAAGGCAGATTAAGGAGCTTAGATGCTTTCCAACACAAGCCCAATGCACCAAAAAGGCAGCATTCAAGGTAAGTAAAAGGGAAACAGATCAAAGCAAGGATGTACCTTTTCACAGGTACTTTACAAATTATTAGTGAGAAGAGAAACATAATTAATATCTACAAAATATTGACACAAGTAGTATCTGACATTTTAGCAAGAACCAAAAGGAACTATACAGTCTGACTGCTTAGATTTATCTGAACAAATAAATGAAGGCCTCAGAAAAACACATATGAGAGTTCATGGTGAAACTTGATATGGAGATGTAGGTGATACCCCTATCTGTTAGCAGTCTTCTGACATTATTAGTCAACATCCAGTTGTTTACACAGACATTAAAGAAATACAATTATTAAAGAAGTCTCCTGACTCAAATTAATTTATTAAGCAAGTCTAATAACAGAATTTGTAACTGTCTTCCACTTGTGCACACTGGGACAGTGTACAATAAGCAAACATCCAACCAGCATTATTTTGTCAGAGCATAGCTACCAGATTAGAAATAGTAAGTGTAATCTTGAAACTCCAGGAGTAAAGATCACTCCTTGGGTAAAGATCAACTAAAAGTTTGTTTCTGTGTTGCTGTTAATATTGCTGTGAAATATGAACAAAGAGGAAGCACCAGCCCAATATTCAGCTAATGGTTTATTTGACGTCATTATACAACTAGAACAAAATTTGAGAAAAATTTTACTCAAATATGCCTGCTCTCAAAAAAAAACAACAAACAAACAACCTTTTAATCTTTTTATGTATTTATGTAGGCTAGAAAAAAAGTTAAACAGACTTTAGATTAGAATTAGAACAGATTATATTAGAAAAAGAAGATAATAGTTCCTATGACTAAGAATCCTTTATGAGCAATTTCATCAATTTGAACTATGAAATTTAAAGTATGGAAATAGAGGCAAGCATTCACCTTCATTTCAGGATAAATTCCATAGAGATAGAACTGTATTCTGTTACCTGTATGTGAATTAGTGCATAAAAAAGGTCATCTTATGCAACAAGGGTAAAGTGGATGAAGCTTCTAGGTGTTAATGCAATGCAAATCATAATTACTAGAAATACGATGACAAGAAGAACCACTTCTAAGTTTTACAGCAGTGCAATCTATAAAAGGTCAACATCACAGTGAAATCAGAAATGAGCTGGAGGTCAGTAGTTGTAAATAGAACTTTATAAGCCTTTNTCCCTAAAAGGCAGATTCTAAGTTCATGTTCATATTAATATCACTCTGCACATAAATAGTTGTAGTTTAGAATTTACTGGGCCATTCCAGACCTGCCCGATCAGTTCTTTATAACAGGTGGAAATAAATAAACTGTACTTTATACATGAAAGATTTTATATTTATACAAAGTAGTTCTATAAAAAAATACAACCTGCTCAGAGAAAGACTGATAATGGCATGAAAATAATCTCATATGAAGATACAGTGAAAAAAAAAAAAATTGCTTGCTGCACAAGGAAGAGGACATAATACAAGCACATGAGATTGTCTAGGAAAGGCAGATTAAGGAGCTTAGATGCTTTCCAACACAAGCCCAATGCACCAAAAAGGCAGCATTCAAGGTAAGTAAAAGGGAAACAGATCAAAGCAAGGATGTACCTTTTCACAGGTACTTTACAAATTATTAGTGAGAAGAGAAACATAATTAATATCTACAAAATATTGACACAAGTAGTATCTGACATTTTAGCAAGAACCAAAAGGAACTATACAGTCTGACTGCTTAGATTTATCTGAACAAATAAATGAAGGCCTCAGAAAAACACATATGAGAGTTCATGGTGAAACTTGATATGGAGATGTAGGTGATACCCCTATCTGTTAGCAGTCTTCTGACATTATTAGTCAACATCCAGTTGTTTACACAGACATTAAAGAAATACAATTATTAAAGAAGTCTCCTGACTCAAATTAATTTATTAAGCAAGTCTAATAACAGAATTTGTAACTGTCTTCCACTTGTGCACACTGGGACAGTGTACAATAAGCAAACATCCAACCAGCATTATTTTGTCAGAGCATAGCTACCAGATTAGAAATAGTAAGTGTAATCTTGAAACTCCAGGAGTAAAGATCACTCCTTGGGTAAAGATCAACTAAAAGTTTGTTTCTGTGTTGCTGTTAATATTGCTGTGAAATATGAACAAAGAGGAAGCACCAGCCCAATATTCAGCTAATGGTTTATTTGACGTCATTATACAACTAGAACAAAATTTGAGAAAAATTTTACTCAAATATGCCTGCTCTCAAAAAAAAACAACAAACAAACAACCTTTTAATCTTTTTATGTATTTATGTAGGCTAGAAAAAAAGTTAAACAGACTTTAGATTAGAATTAGAACAGATTATATTAGAAAAAGAAGATAATAGTTCCTATGACTAAGAATCCTTTATGAGCAATTTCATCAATTTGAACTATGAAATTTAAAGTATGGAAATAGAGGCAAGCATTCACCTTCATTTCAGGATAAATTCCATAGAGATAGAACTGTATTCTGTTACCTGTATGTGAATTAGTGCATAAAAAAGGTCATCTTATGCAACAAGGGTAAAGTGGATGAAGCTTCTAGGTGTTAATGCAATGCAAATCATAATTACTAGAAATACGATGACAAGAAGAACCACTTCTAAGTTTTACAGCAGTGCAATCTATAAAAGGTCAACATCACAGTGAAATCAGAAATGAGCTGGAGGTCAGTAGTTGTAAATAGAACTTTATAAGCCTTTAGTTAGTATTTCCAGCAGTAACACAAATTAACACTGTACAGAGAGTAATTTACCTGATCAAGGGAAAACAGTAAGACTAAAACTAAGTAAAAGGCAAATACATCAAAAATACAGTGTAATGATCTGAATCATGTCAAATTTAGACAACAGTTCACTAACTGAGGCAGAATTCCATCACATAGCATCACAGAAGCTGGAAGCACAGTAATATGGAAATCCTGCAGCAAGTGAAGAAGATTATTGATTAGACCATACATATGGAACAGAAAAATAACTAAAATAAAGGAGTTCTTTTGAGTAATACTACAGGACAAAAATGGCAATGTAACAAGAAGGAAGGAAGAAAAAAAACCCTTTAAAACAGAAATATACCACAGAGCAAACTCTCAGCAAAAAGCACAGTTTCAAGTTACAAACTAAGCAATAAATGCTACTCATGCAGAGTTTTGAGATAGACTGACAAATGGAAACAGGTCAAATCAATAATTTATTTTAAAGAATATATATTTTCACCTAGTAGTATTTGTGGCTGTATTTCCCCTTAATATTAGTGACATAATAACTATTCCCAGAGGAAGCCAAAAACTGATTTTAATTGCAGGAAGTAAGTTCACAAAAGGATTTAAACAGAATGATTAGGTGCAAGCTTTAAATATATAGATAGCAAACTCACTTCTCTCACAGAGGAGCGTGCTATAGATACCATGACATACCTGCTGACAGTGAACAATTATNAAAATAATCTCATATGAAGATACAGTGAAAAAAAAAAAAATTGCTTGCTGCACAAGGAAGAGGACATAATACAAGCACATGAGATTGTCTAGGAAAGGCAGATTAAGGAGCTTAGATGCTTTCCAACACAAGCCCAATGCACCAAAAAGGCAGCATTCAAGGTAAGTAAAAGGGAAACAGATCAAAGCAAGGATGTACCTTTTCACAGGTACTTTACAAATTATTAGTGAGAAGAGAAACATAATTAATATCTACAAAATATTGACACAAGTAGTATCTGACATTTTAGCAAGAACCAAAAGGAACTATACAGTCTGACTGCTTAGATTTATCTGAACAAATAAATGAAGGCCTCAGAAAAACACATATGAGAGTTCATGGTGAAACTTGATATGGAGATGTAGGTGATACCCCTATCTGTTAGCAGTCTTCTGACATTATTAGTCAACATCCAGTTGTTTACACAGACATTAAAGAAATACAATTATTAAAGAAGTCTCCTGACTCAAATTAATTTATTAAGCAAGTCTAATAACAGAATTTGTAACTGTCTTCCACTTGTGCACACTGGGACAGTGTACAATAAGCAAACATCCAACCAGCATTATTTTGTCAGAGCATAGCTACCAGATTAGAAATAGTAAGTGTAATCTTGAAACTCCAGGAGTAAAGATCACTCCTTGGGTAAAGATCAACTAAAAGTTTGTTTCTGTGTTGCTGTTAATATTGCTGTGAAATATGAACAAAGAGGAAGCACCAGCCCAATATTCAGCTAATGGTTTATTTGACGTCATTATACAACTAGAACAAAATTTGAGAAAAATTTTACTCAAATATGCCTGCTCTCAAAAAAAAACAACAAACAAACAACCTTTTAATCTTTTTATGTATTTATGTAGGCTAGAAAAAAAGTTAAACAGACTTTAGATTAGAATTAGAACAGATTATATTAGAAAAAGAAGATAATAGTTCCTATGACTAAGAATCCTTTATGAGCAATTTCATCAATTTGAACTATGAAATTTAAAGTATGGAAATAGAGGCAAGCATTCACCTTCATTTCAGGATAAATTCCATAGAGATAGAACTGTATTCTGTTACCTGTATGTGAATTAGTGCATAAAAAAGGTCATCTTATGCAACAAGGGTAAAGTGGATGAAGCTTCTAGGTGTTAATGCAATGCAAATCATAATTACTAGAAATACGATGACAAGAAGAACCACTTCTAAGTTTTACAGCAGTGCAATCTATAAAAGGTCAACATCACAGTGAAATCAGAAATGAGCTGGAGGTCAGTAGTTGTAAATAGAACTTTATAAGCCTTTAGTTAGTATTTCCAGCAGTAACACAAATTAACACTGTACAGAGAGTAATTTACCTGATCAAGGGAAAACAGTAAGACTAAAACTAAGTAAAAGGCAAATACATCAAAAATACAGTGTAATGATCTGAATCATGTCAAATTTAGACAACAGTTCACTAACTGAGGCAGAATTCCATCACATAGCATCACAGAAGCTGGAAGCACAGTAATATGGAAATCCTGCAGCAAGTGAAGAAGATTATTGATTAGACCATACATATGGAACAGAAAAATAACTAAAATAAAGGAGTTCTTTTGAGTAATACTACAGGACAAAAATGGCAATGTAACAAGAAGGAAGGAAGAAAAAAAACCCTTTAAAACAGAAATATACCACAGAGCAAACTCTCAGCAAAAAGCACAGTTTCAAGTTACAAACTAAGCAATAAATGCTACTCATGCAGAGTTTTGAGATAGACTGACAAATGGAAACAGGTCAAATCAATAATTTATTTTAAAGAATATATATTTTCACCTAGTAGTATTTGTGGCTGTATTTCCCCTTAATATTAGTGACATAATAACTATTCCCAGAGGAAGCCAAAAACTGATTTTAATTGCAGGAAGTAAGTTCACAAAAGGATTTAAACAGAATGATTAGGTGCAAGCTTTAAATATATAGATAGCAAACTCACTTCTCTCACAGAGGAGCGTGCTATAGATACCATGACATACCTGCTGACAGTGAACAATTATTTCTTCATCCTCCAACAATATAGGTAACTGTAAATATTCACTCATTGCCTTCTAAGATATCTGCCACCTAATGGAATTGCACCTTGAAAGTGTAGCACGTCCTCCTTTGAAAAAGTTAATAATACTCCATTAGATTTTCTTCTGTTATCCACCTGCCTCTGAACCTAGGAAGCATCACTCTTACAGATCAGTGCACAATGGGAACAAAAAAGTTCAGTCTAACCTCTCTTGCACTTTATGTGTGGGGTTAGCTGGAATCCTGGAATACACTCTTGGCCTTGCTCTCTTTAAATAACCTTGTGATTAGAGGCTTAAAAGTCAACAGGATAAAGGTAGCATGATGGTTCTGTTACTGTAAAAGCAAACTACTTTGGACAATCTACAAAATGCAGATTACAGAAGGAAGTGCTGTGTGGGAAGCTATGAAATCTAGCCATTTTCTCTTAGGTATTACTTTAGCATATGTATGACCCCTTCCTACTCTCACTAATGTTTCCAAATGCCTAGAAGGAAGAATTCATCATGCATACGTAGAGCAGCCACAGTCCCTGGACTGTTTTTGAAAAAAGAAATGGGGCAGGAGGGGAGATGTGTAGTAGGTGTTCAGCATCAGCTACTGTTATAATTTCCTTCTCCTTTCATACAGTGTCATCATAATTATATGGCCCAGCAATCAAGCACGGGATTTCATGTTACTTCATGTTATTATATTAAGGCCATATTCACCAAATTCACCAACCTTCTTTGCTCTGCACAGCCTCTGTAAAGAATATGCCACAGAAACATGACCCAGTGCAGTAAACCAGGATAAAACAAAACTAGCATGGTAATGAAAAAGCATTTATCTATCAGGTGAATAATCACACACTACAAAATACTTTCAGAATTATAAATACAACCCAGATCCTCCTCTTCTCTGTTTTTCAGGAAGACAACAAGAGTCATACGTGGTGGGCATAACCAAACTCCAGGAATCATAGAATTTAAGAAGTTGGAAGATCATCTAGTCCAACCCCCTTCCCAGAGCAGGATCACCTAGACCAAGTCACCCAAGAACAGATCCAGGCGGGTCTGGAATGTCTCCAGAGCAGGAGACTCCACAACCTCCCTGGGCAGCCCCTGCCAGGCTCTGGCACCCTCACTGGGAAAAAGTTTTTCCTTGTGTTGACCCTAAACCTCTTGTTCTCCAACTTACTCCCATTGTCCCATTGTCCTGTTATTGGATGACATTGAGAAGAGTCTGGCTCCATCCTCCCTACATTCACCTTTAACATATTGATAGACATTGATGAGGTCCCCCCTCAGTCTCCTCTTCTCCAGGCTACAGAGCCCCAGCTCTCTCAGCCTCTCCTCACAGGGGAGATGCTCCACTCCATCATCTTGGTGGCCCTATACTGGACTCTCTCCAGTAGCTCTTTGTCCCTCTTTAACTGGGGTGCCCAGAACTGGACACAGTATTCCAGGTGGGGCCTCACCAACACAGAGTAGAAGGGGAGGAGAACCTCCCTTGACCTGCTGGCCACACTTCTCCTAATGCATCCCAGGATGCCATTGGCCTTCTTGTTTGCAAGGGCGCATTGTTGACTCATGGTCATCCACTTGTCCACTAGGACCCCCAATTTTCCTGCTCTCCAATAGATCATCCCCCAGCCTGTACTGATCCATGGGGTTGTTCTTCCCCAGATGCAGCACCTTACACTTGCTCTTGTTAAATTGCATTAAATTTCTCCCTGCCCAGCTCTCCAGCCTCTCCAGGTCTCCCTGGATGGCAGCACAGCCTGCTGCTGTGTCAGCCACTCCTCCCAGTTTGGTGTCAGCAGCAAACTTGCAGAGGGTCACTCTATCCCCTCGTCCAGGTAATTGATGAATACATTGAATAATACTGGACCCAGCACTGACCCTTGGGGGATGCCACTAGTCACAGGCCTCCAGCCAGACTGTGATAAGCCTTCTTTCCTCCACATGCTTTTAGATGGTGGCAAGAACAAGCTGTTCCATCACCTTTCCAGGGATGGAGGTGAGGCTGACCAGCCTATATTTACCCGGGTCCTCCTTTTTGCCCTTTTTGAAGATTGAGATGATACTGGCCTTCCTCCAGTCCTCAGGCACCTCTCCTTTTCTCCAGGAGCTCTCAAAAATTATGGAGAGTGGCCTGGCAATGACCTCTGCCATCTTCTTCATCACTCATGGATGCATCCCATCAGGGTCCATAGACTTCTGGATGTCCAGTTTGCTCAACTGGTCTCTAACCCAAGCCTCTTCAACAGAGGTATAAACTTCCTCCCTCCAGAAATCCTCTGTGGTTGTTTTGGCCTGGGACTCCTGGTAGCTGGCCTTAGAAGTAAAGACCAAGGCAATGGTGGCATTCAGTAACTCTCTCTGTCCTTCTCTCTGTCCTTGGGCACCAGGGCACCCACTTCATCCAGCAGCAGGCCCACATTACCTCTAGACTTCATTTTGCCTCCAACATACTTGTAGAAGCTTTTCTTGTTGTCCTTGATCTCCCTCTCCAGGTTTAGTTCAAGGGAGGCCTTAGCTTTCCTTGTTGCATCCTCTGACAACCTCCCTGGATTCTTCCCAAGTGGCCTGTCCCTCCTTCCATGTTTTATATATTTCCTTCTGCTTAAGTTTATCCAGCATTTCCCTGCTCAACCATGCAGGTCTCCTAACTGTCTTACTAGATTTCCTGCTCTTTGGGATACACTGATCCTGAGCCTGGAGGAAATGGTGTTTGAATACTAGCCAACTTGCTTGGGCCCCCTTGTTCTCCAGGGCCCTGTCCCATGGGACTTTTCCAAGCAGTTTCCTGAGGAGGCCAAGGTTGACCTTTCTGAAGTCCAGGGTAGCAATCCTGCTTGTGGCCCCCCAGGGAGAGCTCCATACATTCCAATTGCTCTTTCACATAGAGAGCATCTCCACCACCTTGCCTTGCCAGCCTATCCTTCCTAAAAAGGACACAGCCATCCATGACAGTGTTCCAGTCATGAGAGCTGTCCCACCATGTCTCAGTGATTGCAATGAGATCATGGTCCTGAGATCTCACACAGATCTCTAGTTCACCCTGTTTGTTCCCCATGCTGCGTGCATTTGTGTACAGGCATTTGAGTGAATTTGTAATACTACAGTACCCCCTGGCTGGTACCAAACCTCAGGTATCAGTGAAGCTGGCACAACACTCCACAAATGTCTCCAGTTTGTTTCCTGCAAGACAGGTTTTTCCCCTTTCCCCCTTCAAATCTAAGTTTAAAGTTTGATTAATGACCCCAGACAATTCTTGTGAATACACATAATGTGACAAATACACCTTGCAGGGGATAAAAATAGCTAGATATAATGCTAAGTCTGGTGTGCAGTCACCCAGCTGGGCAACTGGGACAGTACATAATGCTGGCAGCAGAGAAACATGAAGGTAAAGTCTTCCGTGGGCTTGCTGCTCCTCAGCTGAGTATTTAAACTGAGATTTTTCACTGTGTGTCAGGATGCAAATGAAAAAGTACTATGCCAGCTGATACACAAAGCAGTACCAGCAGTGATACCTGCTGGTATTTCAGTGCATTTCCATGCGTGGTAAGAATGTAATTATTTTCTCATGACTCTGAACTATACCTGGAGGAAACTAAGTATATCTCTAAATTCTGAACTACATCCATTGGTGCAATCAGTAGAAAAGGTGATCCAGAAACAAGTATGAATAAAGACATTCCAATGGGATAAACAGCCATACAACTCAAGCTGTAAGGGCTTAAATAACAGGCTCACTTTACACAAAGATTCAACTTGAGGCAAATGAGAAAGCGAGGAATATAAAAAAACTATAGTAACAGGAAATTGATATAGCACATACAGCTACTAAATACAATTATGTTTGTCTAAAGTAAATTAAACTGCAATACCAAACAAGAAATAAATTTCACTACCAAGGCACAAGGATTAGTAAAATAAATTCCACAAAATTACCCTTCAGTCTCTTCTATGCATGTGTAGTTGATCCCATCTTATACTAGGACTGTAAATTCTTTAGGGCAAGAGGTCAATTTTTTGATCCTAACAAAAAAAAAAAAAAGACACCTACATATATAAAATCCAACCAATTTTATTAATCTCAATAAAAAAGTGATAAGGAAAATGCTGAAAATACTTTCCTTAATTTCTTTCACACAGCATGATGTCACTTAGCCTCCATATATTGTGATATTTTCAGGCAGTTATTGATTGATCCTATGTCATCTTTTCAGAATTTTAATTCCTTATGGGATTCTTGAATTAAAGACCATTTTGATGTAGCCTGCCTTTGTGTTGATTTTACATTATTGCATAAAACTTGAGTGATTATAGAATACATGACCGACTAACTCTGAATGATGGTAATAGGGAAATTTCTCCTCTTCTGCAAAATTCACTTAGAATTTTTTTCTTTCTTCTTCCTCTCCCTTTCTCTCAAAGCATGAGACTTTCTGCAACACAGAAAATCATGATTGATTACAATATTGTAATAGATTACATTTAAAAGTGGGTGACTGGACTTATAACATTATTAAGAAGTATGAGATTTCATAATCTTTTAAAGTTTCCAGTGTAACCATTTTTTGTATCTTTACCACTTGTAATGGCCCACAGAGACACCCATCTGCAAAAGAAAACACACAAAAAGCAACAATCCTTGCCCATGTGCTGTAACAATGGCTCCAAGTCACCTTTTTTTTTTTTTTCATCCCCTATGTTGCCTGAGGATTCAGATGATGACCAGCTCATTAAACTCCCACTGACTAAAGTTTTGCTTGTGATACTGGGGCACTGTAAGGGAGAAAAATAAAAAAAGATTCACCTCATCCTTAACACTGAGAAAAATCCTGTAAATGCACTTATAAAAACTAAATTTAAAAGCTTCTACCAAAAAAAATCAGTCTGTGATTTGGAACTGTGTAACTGTAGCAGTAAGGCAAGTCTAGAGTAAAATAGTCTAGCCTTAGAGGAAAGCTGGCCAACAGCTCTTGAAGACAGTGTAGCTGTTTTCAGGCACCAGCATTACCACTTAATCCAGATCCCAAAGTGTTGCAAAAAGAAAGTATTGGACTATCAAGGCTGACTCCAGAGTACCCTGAAACCTCATACCCAGCTCGTCCATGTCCCATAGCTCTGGGGAGGGACAGCTTGTTAACTACTAATACATTTCCTGGTAGGAATCCTGAAGATCTTAGGTGTAGGAAGATTTCAGTCAGTGGCTTATAAAGCAAGAAGAGCTTGGCATTTCCATCTTTAAACAAACTTGAGCACTGGCCATCTCCCAGGCTGGCGGCAGTTGGCGGTCACTTTGCAATTCTGCAGGAGTACTGCACTGCCCTGCTTTCCACCTCTGACATTTTCCTGGCCCTTTCCTGACTATGTGAAAGGCAGAAGGTCTGGCATAAAACCAATTATGCAGCCTTTGCTTCACCCAGGATTCCCATTCAGCAGCCTTTTCCCCCCTTAGTTCATGCAGCATAATCACATAACCAAGTTTACACAGGAATATCTTTTTTTTTTTTTTTAATTAAGGATGCTAATGTTACAATTTAACATGAGTTTGGAATAAATAGTTCAAATTGGGATTTTTCCATCTGTCATTTTCAAATTGCAACAATCTGAGATAAAAATACAAAATAGAAGAAAGATTAAAATATTCTAAAGGAAGAAAATAAATGGGAGAACCACCTAAATTTGAAAGCTAGAATGCAGAAGCAGTGTCTTTATAACACAGTTCATCTTTTAAAAATATTGAACAAGACCTCCAGCCATTAATAATTAAAAATTATAATTGCTTGGAAAGAAACTCACTCTGAATAGTGCCTAAACTTTCACGGAAGGTATGTCTTTCATCCCAAGATAAACCTCTTTTCTTCCCACAATGTATTAAGTCTTCCCAATGGTAAACATTCTCAAAAACACTTGTCCTCTCACTCCCTCCTTGAATCTTTCCAACATGGTTTCACCTAGTTTAGCCTTTGTTTTGTTCATCCAGTAATGAAGGTTGATAGTAACAAAGACTGTAATTTGTGTAAATAGATTCCCCCTCCTCCTCCCCATCTCTGCAGTAAGTCACCGATAACTTGAAAATGCATAAAATAAAATGCCCCAAAAGCTAAAACTCTACTACACCAAATTTCCCACTATTTACTTCAGAAAAAGAGAATACATCCTGCTAGTGGTGGCACCTCTGCTGGTGAAGTTTCACTTTTATTAAAGTATGAAACTTTTAAATTAGACCAGAATAAAAGGGCACTTAAAATTACCAAGCCTGAAAAAAAAATTCTATTTAAGAATGTGACACTTTACACAGGAGAAAACATGACAACACCCTCCACTCTAAGCATCAGTTGTTGCAACTAACCTATATTAACAACACTAATCCCAATTTACATTTACGTAAGCATAGACAGAATAAAGGATTTTAAACAGATTGGCTTAGATATGAAGTATAAGGTCAAATTAGAGTACTTTTTTTTTTTTCCTCTTTTTTTCCCCCCCTGCCCTGAAGTAGATAGTGCATTCATTTCCAAATGCCCCAAGAGTGCCATTCTATACAGCACTGAGTATATGTAACAATGACTTGGAACTAAAGAATAGAATAGCAACATATTTCTGTAGTTCCCCACCTTGTCTAGTATGGGGAAATATTTTATGCTACATCTACTCACTGTACAACATTTCACAGATTTTATAGGACAGTAGAGAAACATACGTGAACAAATACTCAGAAAGCAGAAGGCATGATGCCCAAAAGTCTGTGGTTTTTTTGCCCAAAATTAAAAAAAAAAAAAAATCCCACTTGTTTTTTCCAACAACTAAAACAAAACAAAATACTCCATAAGAATAAGATATAAAAAAATACCTCTTCACAATAACGATAGTAAACAAAATATAATTTCTAGAAAGCACTGAAAGAATTCTGAAGTAGAGATATAGACCACTAAATGAGAAGTGGACCTGCACGGCAGAAATTTTAGAAATCCTGAATTCCTATGGGCAAAATATTTTCAGGGAATAACCTTGTTCTATAATCTAAGTCACAATCATAACCACAGACAGCAATTAATCACTTCTTAGCAAGATAAAGATAGGATTTTAACAGCAGCATAGTTAACAAGTATGACATAGTTTAATAAATACAAGGCAAAATGATAGAGTACTCTATAAGTAATGATCAGTGTTTAAAATCAATGCCCTTGCAAATTGAAGCCAATGCAAAGGGGCTACCACCAGGGTAAGATGATCTGGTTGATGTATTTTGGATCTGCTGAAATAAATCCATTTATAGGTGCATTTGCAGGATGACTAAGTTAAAAGTGCACTGCAACAGTCAGGTCTGGCTGAGGGAACGCCTCCTCCTACTGTCAATATTTCAAACTCATAAAGAGATGACCAAGTGCAATCAGTGCTGTGATGAATAAAAGAAAGCTTGGGACCATTAACATTAATGGGACCTGTGTGGCTAAATGCTCATATATAGTACTGAAAATTTACCTGACGGACCAAGAGACTTGTCTCTTTTTTTTTTTTTGGCTGTGCTTCCCCTTTTCCTACACTATATGTGATCAGTGTAAAAATGTTTGCAGCCTAATATAAACATCTAAAGTAACTTATGATTAACATCACATGTGTTCCTGGGTGGACGGGGTGGAAGAAAAACATAAAAAAGGCTTACAGAGCTCAGTCTGGTTACATAGACAACCGGTGAAAGTGGAAATGTCAGTTTTATAAACATAGATTAAATTAGCTCATCTAATATCTTAAAGCAGACTGCCTTAGCTTTGGAGCACAATGCCAAAGACTCAAGTACCTGCCATCTACAATGTATATTAGGGAATGGTTAATGAACTGGTACCCTCTAAGAGTTGGATGAATGTTTCTGGGGAAAACAAAGTCAGATCAGCAAGTATAGTCCTAAGAACATACACACCCAAGATACAACCTGGTTCAACGATTTAAATTGGAAACGTGGTTGTCTGTTTTTCTTGTCATCGATATTAAAAATACACCATATATCCAGTGCTGTATCAAACCCAGATGACATAACTTTTACCTCAGCCCCCTTCTTCAATCTGAAAAACACAGTTTGGTACAATGGCAGGCAAACGGAGAATATTTAGGGTTAGGGCTGTTTAGGAGAATATGTTTCATATCACTATATATTGACAGTATAATTGTGTAAAATGAATTAATATTTTCCCCATATAGCTATTTCATATGAAAAGGTTTAAGAAATAATCTGATACGAGATTTACAGCTTCATAGAATCATAGAATGATTTGGCTGGAAGAGACCTTCAAGATCATCAAGTCCAACCATTAACCCTACACTGCCAGGGTCCCTAAACCATGTCCCCCAGCACCACGTCTACGCGATTCTTAAACACCTCCAGGGAAGGGGACTCCACCACCTCCCTTGGCTCCCATTCCAATGCCTAACCACCCTCTCTGGAAAGAAATTCCTCTTGATATCTAACCTAAATTTCCCATAGTGCAACTTGAAGCCCTTGCCCCTCATTCTGTCATTTTTAACTTGGGAGAAGAGGTCGACCCCCACCTTCCTACAGCTTCCCTCCAGGTAGTTGTAGAGAGCAAGAAGGTCCCCCCTGAGCCTTCTCTTTACCAGACTAAACAATCCCAGCTCCCTCAGCCTTTCCTCATAGGAGAAACTCTCCAGACCCTTCACCAGCTTTGTTGCCCTTCTCTGAACTCGTTCCAGTACCTCAACATCCTTCTTGTAGTGAGGGGCCCAAAACTGGGCACAGTACTCAAGGTGAGGCCTCACCAATGCCGAGTACAGGGGTAAAATCACCTCCCTGCTCCTGCTGGCCACACTGTTCTGATCCATGCCAGGATGCTGTTGGCCTTCTTGGCTGCTTGGGCACACTGCTGGCTCATATCCAGTTGGCCGTCCACCAGCACCCCCAAGTCCTTCTCCAAAGTGCTTCCAGCCACTTCTCCCCAAGTCTGTAACACTGCAGGGGGTTGTTATGACCAAAATGCAGGACCCTGCACTTGGTCTTGTTGAACCTCATGCAGTTGGTTTCAGCCCATCGCTCCAGCCTGGCCAGATCCCTCTGCAGAGCATCCCGACCCTCAGGCAGATCGACACACCCACCCAATTTAGTGTCATCTGCAAACCTGCTAAGCATGCACTCCATCCCCTCATCCAGGTCACTGATAAAGATGTTGAAGAGTACTGGTCCTAACACTGAGCCCTGGGGAACACCACTAGTGACCGGCCACCAACTGGATTTAGCTCCATTCAGCACCACTCGCTGGGCCCGGCCACCCAGCCAGTTCTGGATCCAGCAAAGTGCATATCCATCCAAGACATAGGCAGCCAGTTTCTGCAGGAGAATGTTATGGGAAACAGTATCAAAGGCGTTGCTAAAATCAAGGTAGACAACATCCACAGCTCTTCTCTCATCTACTAGACAGGTCATTTCATCATAGAATGAGATCATGTCATGAGACACTCGTGTGAAGTTATTACTATAAAGAAAATATTTAAAACTTTTATATTTTCTTCTAGCCTTGGCGGAATACTTCCAAAGAAGATGGAAGAGTACTGAGAGATGATGCTGAGCAGGACAAATAAACTCTCCTGATGGGGAAAAGGACCTTTATCTGTCACATTCCCCAGACACAGATTAAAAGAAACAGAACAAAAGACAAGTAAATATCATAGAATCATAGAAATGAGTAGATTGGAAAAGACCTGTAAGATCATCTAGTCCAACTACCAACCTAACACTACCAAGTCTACCTCTTAAACCACATCCCTAAGCACTCCATCCAATCAGCTGTTAAACACCTCCAGGGATGGGCACTCCACCACTGCCCTGGGCAACCCATTCCAACACCTGATCATAGTCACACGGAATTTCACCAACTTTTTTTTTTTTTCTTCCCAAAGAGGAGGGGGGAAAAAAAGTCATACATTTACTAATATATGATTAGTTGTCCCAGTCACTTTTTGTGGTTCTATTTACTTTAGTACCTACATTATTTTAACATCAAATGCTATATTGGAATATGCTCTACTATAGGTATTTAAAGATAAAAATATTCATGATATATACATATCTGCCTCTCCTCTTGAGATTTACCACAATCCTAAAATGGGATTGTGGTAAATCTCAAGGTAAAACTTTCAAGCCTGCTGGTCAGTTCCAGCCTTTATGTACCACCTCATTTAACCTTTGACCAACAGACTGAAAAAAAAAATAGTGTAAGTGACTAACAACAAGGCTGAGATTAAGTTAACTGAAGTACTGTGTGCTTGCACAATTTAAACCTACTAGCAAAATGAAACATGAAAAAAATACAGAATGCTGACAGAACTCCAAAATTACCATCAAAGAATGGGTCATAAACCCAAACCAGAGCAAGTACAACATGAAAGAATAAAATATTTTTTCAATATATAGACAAAGAAAGAACAAATTATTTCAACGTAGCAGTTTGAAGTCACAAAATATGTCTACTGGGAAGAACACTGCTGTGCACTACTGTATCACCAACTTCTTCACGAGCACAATTCAAAATACCAAGTTCCAGTCATTTCAGCACAGGCTGGCAGAGACAGCAGCATGCAAAAATCTTCCTTCTTCCACCAGTGATGAGCAACAATATTATGTCACTGCCTCTCAGGCATGTGCCTGGCCACAAATGACACCTTCATGATGCAATGACATGACATGATGCAATATTTTAGCTTACATACCAAAAAGAGAAAAAAAATAAATCCAGAATGCAGGAGCTTCATTTACACTCTCTGACACAAGTACCTCGTTCCATCTGCTCTGCTCACTACACAGACTCTCATAGAGTATTAGGTCAAATGTAAGGTCCCAATATCAATCTTCATGGCTATCCATGGAAGTGGTTCAAGAGATGTCAAGAGTGCCCTTCTCATTATGTTGGTGACCTCTCTGAACCACTGCTGTTAGTTTCAAGGCTCACCAGAGCAAGACTGAACTCCCTTTGCAAGAAGGATAGAGGCCCTGGAACTCATTAGAGAAGAAGATCAAAATGAGCAAAAATTTCACAGATTTCTAAAGATGGTTTAAACCCATCTGTGCTCAGGCTTTCCAAAATCATACATTACAACAAAAGAGAGAAGAAAAAACAATAGTAAAACATGTATGGAGAAGAATGTTAAGGAAGAGATTAAAAAGAACTTCATACATTAGGTATGAGGAAAAAGATGAGAACAAGTGAGTTGAGCATGACTATACTTTGGAAGATACTCAGGTACAACTTACAAACTGTGCTAAAGGTCCAATATTTCAATTACTCTTTTCTTTAATACACTGATACGAATATCATCAGGTGATAGAGCAACTGCTATAGTTTAGCCCTGGATATGGGCAAAGCATAGACAAACCCTTAAATGGAAGAACAGAAATATGCAATTCTGAATTCACAGTATAAAACAGACATAAAAAAATAACCAAGGAACTAAATTTTCCTAAAAAACAAAATGTCCAATATGGGTAGAAAAATAAAAAAATAAAGAAAAATTAGGTTTTTCCTATTAAGTAAAACTGACCACCAAAGGATCATCTCCATAATAAAAAAACTCTTCATAGATAAATAAATAGATAGATAGATAGATAGATAGATAGATTCAGGTTGCCAAGCTAAAATTATCTGTAAATTTAAAAAATGACACTCATCAAATAAAATAATCTGTTTCCAATTTCTGAGGAAGATTATTAAGTGGGATCGTATGGATTTCCAATGTTTGGGGTTTTTTTACTTTGCTTACAACATCTTTATACAATTCTAAATTCTGCATATTTTAAAGCCAAATAACTGTAGTAATATCAAATACAGTTAAGGCCAGCCTAGATAGCAATAGTTGGTGATTACCAGATCAAAGGCCTTCCTTAAATCAATGAAGATAGCTCCTTTACATTGATTACCATCCAAAACTATAAAAATATAATTGCTTACCTTGAGACGAGCAGTACAAGTGAAATGAAAAGGTCATAATAGGTCAATAATTATTTAAATTAAACTTATATCTTCCTTCATCCAACGGACCAACCTCTAGCATGCACTGAAATGCTGGTGATTTACCAGTTTAAAGAGACATATTAACATGTCAGCAAAAGGCTTAGCAGTAATTGGGTCAGCAATTTTAAGATGTCAAGGTTCCAGGTTGTCAGCTTCTCCATTTATGCTCCCAATTAATCTTATGGTATTATAGCTCTTAAGTGTAGATCTAACTACTTTTTATCAAATGTCATTTTGGGTGTGTACAGAGATAGTTACTTTTTGAGATTTTTCAATAATACTGTGTATATTTCTCTAAAATATCTTTAAATTAAAAAAAAAAAACAAAGTCACACAACAATTCACTATTGAGCTCAACGAGTCCTCCAGTAATTTAGTATGTGACATTTCTGTCACCAAATTAAAAGGTCCTTATTCCAGAATAACATTACTTGGCAGGTTTGCATTTTCATTCCATTAGTTATGCTAGCAGTTGTTTTCTGAATTCTCATCTGTTATACTGCATGTTATTTAAGGTTGCAATTTTGTCTGTATACATTTACTTTAGGGATCACCTATTGAATTCATGGAAAGCATGAACCAACTGAGGAATAGATATATAGGGACATTGAAAAAGTAATGTGTGATACCTTCTCATTCTGGAGCAGCATCTTGAAAAACCATTGGACTTGGAGTTGTTTGTTTTCATATTTGAAAAAGACAGCATTATATAGCCCAACAAACAAGGAAGGGGATTACACTTCAGAAGTCAAAAGAACAATCTACATATCACCACTATCTAATAAAATACATGTTATATACTCTTTTGTTCAATTTTTTTTTACATACATTTACTGAAGAAAAAGCAGGTAATAGGTAAAGAAAGCATGTCATAATAATGTCAAAAACATGGTGTGCTGTTTCCTGAGAATCCCATCCCATGACAAAGCTTACTGTCTTTATTATTTTATACATGTAGAGAATTTCCAAATATTTAGTCAAATACTGCGATTTCAACATGCTTTTTTAGGCCTACTTTTTCCCAGGGCCTGCAAATTTGAATGGCAGAGGCACTTACTGTTCAATTTACCTACCAGGTCCTTGACACCATTGTTGGATAATTCTTTTCCAAAATACTGTCTCTTAAGTAAAAGAAAATATTTTATAACCATGTTCATTTCATAGAAAATACTTTTTTTTTTTTATTACTTTGAAGAATTAATTTAAATCACTCTTTTAAATAAGAGAAGTTTTTGAGTGATTAGGTTTCTTCTTTCTACAGGTCAGAGGATACAAATTTGTTAGTGTGGTTATTC
>VYZU01083981.1:0-13545 GCA_013401355.1 Ceyx cyanopectus
GGGGAGCCGCTTCTCGCTGCGGGTCATCTGCCCTCTCCAAGCTGCTAGCAGACTGCAGCCCAGGGCTGACCTGGGATTCTGTTCCAGCAAAATGAGGAAATTCCCCTAGACACAAGTGCAAATTTTTATCACTGGTGCAAATTTTTATCACTGCATCATCAGAACAGTCAGAGCTTACAGATGTTACAAGATACCCATTCTTAAGCTTTTTAGTTCCTTCTTCTGACCACAATTCCACCACTCTGTGTCTGCAGGTACCTTTCCAAGGAGCACATACACATAATATGGTGTCATATAAAGTACAACCTCCTGTCACAGCCAGTATCCAATTCATACTGTTCTCACCCTCTGCTCCCAAACCTTTCCTGACCTCCTGTGTCCCATCTGTGCCATGGGGGGAAAATGAACTCTCAAGTTAATGAAAGGCAGTGTAAGCAGAGCAAACATGCTAATGAAGCAACAGACTGGTACAAGTCAGAGAAGAATGTGATACCAGAGACGTGTCACCATCTGGAACATGTTATTCATTAACTACTGAGAGAAATACAGTAAAGCTCTATTATTTTATGAAGACATTTGAACTCTTTTTCTCTTCCCTGCTTTTCATACTGCTTATTTTGCAGACACAATTCACTTGTACCATGCAGATTTTTTTTTCCAACATTTTTTCCTCACCTGTATCATTTGCATGTAGTTCTAAGGCAATCTAATTTTATTTTTTTCTGTGCTAATGCTAGATAAATCTACAGCCCAGATTAGAATCTTGCAAATGCTAGATGTGTCTGTCCATACACTGCAAATTACAGACCTCAGCTCAGCCCCCAAGGTATTAGCAGCACCATTACAGAAAATCAAGACAGTGCTTGTTGTGAATGAAGATGATATTCAGCCCTCCCAGTTGCTGTCAGCACCAGAGGTCTGGCTTTTTTGCCAGCCTAAATCTGCCAGTCATGGGTACTGGCAAATGTCTCTTGTATGGAGATCCCAGCGAGAGGGGGCACTAGTGCTCAGAAGATGGGTAAGTTCTCTGCACCAGAGTCTGCAGATGATGCAAGCTGACATTTAGCACCTTACTGCTTCAGCTGAAAAATGCTCATTCTAGATTTTTCAAGGGACTCAAGTTCCAAAAGCACAGTGCTTCGAAACCACTGAAATCAGTGGGAAATGGATTTCTAAGCGTTCTTCAATAAATCCTGCTAGCCATCTATTTGCATCAATGATATCTCAGGAAAAACTGGTTTCTAAGTGAAAAGGTTTTTCAGATTCATGCACTAAAATGCTTCACACCAAGTGTCTTTATTTCACACCAAGTGTCTTTATTTTGCTCTGGGTCACATCCCAGCATAGATGATTCTCTTCAGAATAACACTGGTAAACTAATATTTTTTAGGGATGAGAAATCCAAAAGAGTGGAATTTTTACTAAAACTGCAACTCCAGACACAGATTATATTATTATTTGTGCAATTTAATTTTTTTTATTATGATTTTTATTCCACTAGATGCTGCAGCAATTCAAGCTGTTCTAGGATTGTACTCTGTTCAGTAACAGAGTATCTTAGGACTGTCAAGGAAGATGCAGTATCTTATGCTTTTAGTTTCAAGGGAATACCTTTTGGGTCATAAATAATGATGCAAATGATTCATCAATGACATAAACTTGCCATATCTGCTTAAGAATGGGGAAGAAGTAATAAGCACAGTAATATCATGCAAACATAGCAAGTTGTCATGGTGATCAGAAGCTACAGAAATCAGTGATCTAGTCACAGGACTTAGATCCAAAAAGCCTAAGAGCTGCTTTTAACATCCAGTCAAGAACCAAATAAATATTCTTCAAGGCATTCTGCATTTTATCTGCTTTCACAGGCTACAGAAAAAACTGCTGCTTCCTCTAGAGACCTGCACATGTACCTGTGACTCCACAAACCCCTCTGGAGCAGAAACAGTCCCATTTTTACTCTGCATAGTTTTATTTCTTAAATATCATACACTGGGAGATAAAGTCTATTAAAATTGCTTCGACTGCAAGTATATACATTTGGCAGTTTGCACATAAGAGCACAGAGAATCTGGATCCTGTTCAATAAAATTAATCACAAGTTTCTCATTTACTTTAATAGCACAAATCAATTCTTAAGTGCAGAAACCAGCAATTGTTGGTGATAATGTAATGCACTGCAGAATGTGTTTCTGGGGGAAAAAAAAAAGGCCACAAGGTTAGAGTCAATACATTTTGTGACTATCTGGAATAATATTAATTTGAAGCACAAATAATCCTCTTTGCTCTGGGTCCTCCCCCAGCATAGAGCAGATGGGCTCTAGGTGAGTCAGCCCCATTCTTCAAGCTGAAATGCAGTGTTTCATTTATGAGACACAGGTGAGAAGTGAGTGTAAGGGCATTGGTGACCTAAACTTGGATTGACATCTCCTGAGCACATGCTACAAAAAATGGCTTAAGAGGTTTAATGTTCTTTTTATCAAGGAATGTCTTCTTAAACAAAGGAATTAATTCTGATTAAATACTGCTTCTGGTTAGATCAGGTTTGCATGTGATGCTGATTCCAAGTTATCTATTCTAAATAGTCCAAAGCTTATTAGCCAAATTGTCCAAACACCTGAAATACATTTACATGGAGCTAAGACAGTGGCTGTGCTTCTAAAAAAAGCAATAAACTCACTGATGAATATATGATCAATTTATTTTTTTTTACCAAGACTTCCTAGTGCAATGCACAAGAAGTTCCATTTAAAGATGGATACCATTACAATCCTGTGGTAATTAACTCTACAACAGGGAATTATTTGGATTTTTCAATGCCATATATTTACCAGAATTTTGTCTGGAAAGAAGTGCTAACTCTTTTAAAAGGATGTTTTGAACAGCTGAAAAAACAGAATGGCAATTCCTTGTTCTGTCCTTAACTCTTCTATTATACTTCAAGCATAAAAACCTTCAGGGACATGAATGATCTTTCCTGTTTGTGTTTCTACAGTGCCTTCTACATTTGATCTACTGTATAACTAAGGTTCCTATACAAACAGAAAATTAAAATGGTCTGAAATTCTTCAACCATGTAGATCTAATTAGACTTTTTGCATGCTAAATACCAGCTATGGATCTTACTTCCCTTTGCTGTAGGAACTCTAATAATTATAACTCTAATTATTCATGTTCAGTAAAATAGGCCAGATACTGTAACACTTCTGTGACAAGAGTCACTTTCTGTAAAGGTTAAGAGGTGAGGATTATTATGAAAGATACCAGCCTTGAATGGGAACATGAGTTCAGACCCATCTTTGAAAGAAAACATTAAACAATTTGTACTTTTAGCAGAAACAACAACTGTACATAAAATTTATTATTAGTAGAAGAGAAAGAGCTCACAGTGACAGGTGCTAAATACCAGAGGGACAAGGAATGCTTACCTTAGGAAATTGGGTGATTATTCTGTCCCTGCTCACTGGGGGAGCCACATGCATTAGGTTGGACAGCCTCCAAATTCAAAGCAATTCTACTGGACAGAAGATATAGAAAGATAAGCACAGTATTCAGGAATTGCCCTAATGCAGGGAAAACACGAAATTAACAGTTCTTACAGACTTCTCTTTTTTCCTTTCAGTCAACAGGAAGCTCTTTGACTTTATTAGCATTAAAGAAAAACTGTTTCTTATGTAAAGGGGACCAACACAGTGTGCAGAGTTGTAGGATGGAACAGTGCCTTTTGAAAATACAAGACACCAACTCTGATTCTGTCAGAGGGTAGAAAATTGTTCACCTAATTCAACATAAGTGCTTGCAGTTTAGCCCTCAATTACATTAATTTACAAATCGTGCTCATGCTTGTTGGAGATGCCTCTGCATTAAGCACATTAATAAGTGTTAGTGGATAGCAGATTTCATTTGGTCAGAAGAAAGGAGGAAAGATGAAGCTGTCACATTTTTTGGCACATCAAGCTCTCATCCAAGATGTGAGAAACTCACCCTTAACATTTCTTATTTAAAATGTCCAAAATCTACTGGACATGTACCAGTTCTCCCCCCTTGGAACTGGATGTGCATGCCACTGCTGAGATGTTCTGAGTTACATAAATGTCTTTCTAGTCATTAGCAATCCTGCTTTCTAACACCCCAAATGCTAAAGACAAGGACTAAGAAATCACACAGCTCTTTTATATTGCCTTAGTATTGTTAATCAGCTCATTAGTTTAGACAGCATTTAGTGTGATAGACTGTAATTTAGAATGCTGAAAGATTTTGCTACTTGTTTCATTACAATTTAAATTTCCAAATTTCAGGACAAATATAATTATTTTAAGTTTTAAGACTCCAACCTCTTAACATCCAGGATCAAGCCTTTCCTTTTCCTGCAGCAGACTAAAAAGGCAAATCAATAGTCAAGTACTTAAGTATCTAACAAAAAAATCCTACAGCTGTATTTTACAAGCCCACACTAAGAATAATGCTCAACAAAATTGCTTGTGCACTACTTCAAATTTATATTTTATGTTGGGAGGGATTGATTTTCAATCCCTTTAAGAATTGATGTGATTTATACCGAAACGTCCACTGAAGTGTGTTCCAAAAGAATGAGATTTGCTGCTGATGGGTTATTCACCAAAGAAGGTGAGATTATTTATTTATTGTCATATGCATAGTTCTGTTTATCATGCTACTTGTGACTGTATTTGCAGCCAAGAAGGCCAATGGCATCCTGGGCTGCATCAAGAGAAGTGTGGCCAGCAGATGGAGAGAGGTGATTCTGCCCCTCTGCTCTGCTCTGCTCAGACCTCACCTGGAGTATTGCAGCCAGCTCTGGAGCCCTCAGCACAGGAGGCCACAGAGATGCTCAGGGACTGGAACAGCTCTGCTATGGGGACAGGCTGAAGGAGCTGGGGTTGTTCAGCCTGGAGAAGGGAAGGCTCTGGGGAGACCTTAGAGCACCTGCCAGTGCCTGAAGGGGCTCCAGGGAGGCTGGAGAGGGGCTGTTTCCAAGGGCCTNGCTAGTTGAGGGTGTCTCTGCTCCCTGCAGGGGGCTGCACTAGATGCCCTTTGGAGCTCCCTTCCAGCCCTAAACATCCTATGATTCTCTGTATAAAATGAGAGCAATCTAGCCCCTTTTTGTGGTGTACTCCTGCCCTCTCAGCAAGCTCTCTACATGACAATTACACAACTGTGACCTGTTAATGTCTTAAAATCTGAAAACAAAATGAAAAACCCTGCCAGGTGTTAAGTTTCAAATACTAACTTGCTTTTTCACCAGCTCCTAAGCATGTAAAACTCTTCCATGGGCACAGGGGCTGACTCTCTTGTTTCCCAGAGCTCTTTCACAAACCCAGCTACCAGAAAAATCCCTTCACAGCCTCAGCCCATCCAAAGTACAGGAGGCACCAGGAGAACCAAACAGAAACTTTCCAATTGTGAGGCCACGTTCACGTACATTGAGTGTCTTTAATCTAAATCTCAGGTGCACAGAAACACATCCCAATTTACCACAGCAACAGATTAGCTGCTCTGTGAGAAGAAAAAAGATGATTTCAGAACTAGAAAGCTGATAAAATACAAAGAATTACAGCCCTGAGATGCATACTTTCTCTTCTTACAGAGCTTAAGGGGATTCAGTCACCAGGGAGGAATAGCTTTGGGGTTTTTTTTTCCCCAGTTTGGACTGGAATTCCCTTTCAAACGCGCTGGGAGCCTCCTCCCGCGCCCTAGCAGAGGGGCGAGGTGAAGCGGTGACGGTTTCGGGGCTCCCGTCCCCCAGAAGCCGCCTCAGGTTTCCCGCGCTCGCGGCGTAGCCGGCTGCAATTCCCGAACCCCTACGCTGACGTTACTCCCGCTCGGCAGCCGCGTCAAACGCGGTACTTACGCTGTTAACTCAGGGCCGGACACGGGGCGCTTGGCTGCGTCGTTCCTATTCACGGAGCGGGGCGTACGCAAAGAGCGGGTCACCAGGGCAACTAGAGCACGCGGGGCCGCAGCGGGCAGGGGCTGCTGGGCGGGAAACGCTGAGGGGGCTGTTGCCGGGACCGGGGGCCTTCGATTAGGTCCGTTTCTTTCGTTTTGAAGGGAAAAATGCCCTTGTGCAGCTCTGTTTCAACCTCGCATCTGTTCGGCGGGGATGTTTTTGAGCCGTTCTCGGGATCGCAGGCTGTGCAGCCTGAGGGAGATCAGCCCTCGCCGGTTCTCCCCAGCGTTAAGAGATTCTGAGGGCGGGGTTAAACGAGAGCCCTTTAAAAGTAGCGTTTTGTTTGCTTTTGCCTT
This sequence comes from Ceyx cyanopectus, assembly GCA_013401355.1. Lineage (NCBI taxonomy): Eukaryota > Metazoa > Chordata > Aves > Coraciiformes > Alcedinidae > Ceyx > Ceyx cyanopectus. The sequence goes on from VYZU01083981.1 coordinate 6,265, forward strand.
CGTATTTTCAGCAACTTCTCTGCTTCAGGACATTGAGCTACCTCGATGCTTTACATTCTGTCCCTCATCTTGCGATTTGAAACTGTCTCGCTCTGCCGTGGGTTTTTTTTGTTGTTGGGTTGGATTGGGGTTTTTTTTGGTGGTGTTGTTGCTGATCTTGTTGTTTGTTTTACAGCGTTCAGCAGAGAATGAAAGCAGCCCGTGTACCAGCCGATGAACAGCCATTCACCCTGATGCTCACAAACCGGTCCAGCCTCTGCATTCAAAGCTTCCTAACACTGCCCGTGTGCTAAACAGCTCCTCTAGGACACCCAGGAACCTTTAAAAGTTGTTTAAAGTAGTTCTCTTTTTGGTACATGCTCTGTCCCATCACCAGGCACCAGCTGCAGTAATTTTAGGTACAGGGAGAGCCCTTCCCAGGAAGATCTGGGATGGCACACGCTCGTATCTCAGCCAACCTCCCTCCTAACATCGATACCACTAAAGCTCCTCTGGCGTTTGGAAGGAGAGCCCTTCCTAAGCTAAAGGAGGAGTTAAGTTCTCCTGATCTGCTGACCCAGCAGCGAGCACTGATGGCACTCTGTGATCTGGTGCATGACCCAGAAAATGTTTACCAGGCAATAGAAATAGGTAAGTGATCTGTTGTCATAAGCTCTGACACAGTGGGACAAACCTTTCCACCACGTGCTGCTTTTTCCCTTGCAATATCTTTTATGACACCACATGTCCCTGATAGTTTTGCTATTTTAAATCTCGTTTTACCTGAAAAAGATAAAGAATATTATAATGCCATCTACATGACAGTATATTTTAATATGATCCTTACTCTAGGATTTCTTAATGGCTCACTACAGATTTTATCAACACCTAAATAAAAAGCAATGAAGAATCTTTTTAGTGTTGTTCATTTTAGATCATTCCTAACATAGGCTAATTAAAAAGTTTAATTAGTTCAAACACAGAAACACACCCCCTTTCCAATTTCTTATATTTCATTTTACTGGAATCTTTTGTAATCCTGTTATCTATAAACATTTATAGATATATAAACATATATCTCTATAAAAAAAAAAAAAGCACTGAATTTATGAGTTTCTACTATCATAAAATTAATAATTTTTTTTAGAAAGAGGAAAAGAAAAAGCTTTTCGTTTTTCTACAGCAGGAAGAAAAAAAAAGGCAAAATTCCACTAGACATTTTCTACCACATATTGCATCAATTAGTGGTACCTTTCCAGTACCTAATTTATTTCTACATGTGAAAAGCAATGCTGGGTATTTTTACAGACATCACCCACAGTTTTACTGAAGAAAGTTAAAAAAAAATAAAATAAAGATGTCAGTCCTGCAACCACATTTTTAGAAAAGTTTCTAAAACCATTAATAATGTCACTGAGCTGTTATTTTTAGAGTTATGTCACTTTGTAAATACTTTCAAAATTAGGATTGCACTTGATGCAGAAGTCAGCAGCTTGTTTGTATCATGGCAGGCCTTGAAAGCTGAAAGTTTCTTCCCCACTCAAGATAGGAAAATGAGTTTTCCTGCCAGAACAAGATGAAAATTCTGATTGTTTGTACTTCAAATTGTGAGATAAAAATGAGTATTGCTATTTCAAATCAATGTTAAAATGAACTACTGCATCTCACAGGGTTCTTGGATAGCCTGAAGACTTTGCTGCCCCACCAGGACAGTACTGTCCGACAGAAAACAACAGAAATCCTCTCTATCATGGCTCTGCATCATGTTGGCAGGTTGGTGTCCTTCCTGAGCTCACTGAATGCTACAGGAGGTGATAAAGACATGACAGTCAGAAATAAGAACAGAATTTCTACATTTTGGCAAGATAGGTGTGATGTAAATAAAATTATTAGGTTAAAATTAAACCTCTTGTTCATATACATATATATGATATATATATGAAATTTATTATGCCTAGTTACATCTGTCCTCCAATGTTTGTAGGCAAGGGATCCTAGAAAGTGAAGTGATTTCTGCCCTCAGCAAGCTCTTGGATGATCCAGAAGACATCTGTCGGAAGAACACACATCAGACTTTTGAAATGATGGCAAAATTACCTGAAGGTAAGGATTTTTTTCAGTAGTTATAGGCAAGACAGGTGAATTTACCTGTTTCTACATGTAATATCTTCCAGATTTATTCCATTTTCCTTGAAAAACCTATTTAACTGAACGGACTGAAAGCTTGCATTTGTATTCCAGAATATTGCATCCAAAAAAATCACTTTATCCTCTTCTGTTCAAAATGATGATCATGGTGCCCAATTTTCAAAGCACACTGGGTTGGTAGAAAGTTTTTCTGGTGTTAGAAGGTACACATTTAGTGAAATCTGTTTGATGTCTTCCTAAATGTGCTTTCATATGGTGAATTTAACCAACCAACCTAGGGTCAGTGCAAGGAATAATGAAGTTTGGTTTTTTTTCTCTGGTATTTTATTCAAATACTGTTTGACCTTAGGTAATATTGTGAAATGGTAAGATAAGAAGTTTAAAATGTCAAGTTACACTTAACTTCAGATGTCAAATTGAGCTACTTATCCTGCACTCTCTGTAGAGCAGGAGTATCTAAAGGGGCAAAACATTTATCCATCATAAGTGCTTTTACATGCCTGCTTTGTGTATTTATAGCTTTCTAAGTCTTTATACACTAAGGGAATTTATGCTGATTTGTTACTTTTCTTTCCAGATTCTATGATTATCATTTCAATACTTTTCTAATCTGAACATTAGTCTCATACTGATGAAAATTATATTTTTTCAATTAAAATTTCAGTAGATAGACATCAATTAAAAAGCCACCCTATTTAAATTAATGGGAAAATGAAGAATTCTGTTAAATTACTGGTGCTTTAAAAAGAACCAAATCAATGCTTAAAGCCTGTGTGAGTGTACATGAATTCTAAAAACATAAAGATGTACTTTTACATGTATTTGAGAGACATAAACTACAACTCATGTTGTAAACATGTAAACACCTGACTGCTTTGAGGTTCTATTTTCCAAAACTTAGTGTTTAATAAGGAGGTTGGAAGTTTAGCTCCATAAGCAGAAAACATTCACTGGAGAATGGATAAAAATTCTAGGGGGAAACAGTTACTTTTTAAGAAGCTATCCATGTGGCCCTGAGACAAAGTGCATCCTGGGTTGTTTGGTTTTTTTTCCTCCAGTGCTTGCAGTTAAAAACTGTCTAAAATCCAGGGACTGAAAACAAGAGTTGTAAAGAAAGCACTTGTCAGAATCCCCATGTCTATTTAGAGCCTGACTGCAGCAGTAAGCAGCACTAGCTCTTGGTGGTGCCAAAACAAAGTGTTGCTTATTCAGAATGTCCCACCAACCAGAATACATTCCCCAAGCAGAGGCTGTGTATGCACAGGGTTTTTTTCCATTTATTAATTCTCAACATGTATTGTAATCCCACTACATTTGCAGTGCTCATGCTCTGTATGCATGTAAGCCAAGTTTTTTCTCCCCTCTCCCCCTTTCCCTTTCTAAGAAATTAAAAATGAATGTAGAGGAACTGTTTACATCTGTGAAGCAAGCAGAATGTAATCTTTATCTTCTGATCATATATTCCAATCTCTCAGAGAGCATGATATGTCTACAAATCCCTTTATAGCTTGAGTCATACCTTTCTAGGCAAAATTCTCTTCCAAAGCTTCATTTCTTCAGCTGTGAAATGATGTGAAATTTTGACTATTGCCTCTGTCAAGGTTTGTGCTGTTAAAAACCTCCAAGACTTGTTCAGGATAGAAGATCTTGGCTAGATTTAGTTGCATAGCTTTCTACAGACCAGATTTGCATGCAATGCCCTTTGACAATTTGGTGGGGGTTTGGTTTTGTTTATGGTTTGGTTTTGGGTGCTGCTTTTTTTGTTATGTGGGTTTGGTTGGTTGTTTTGGGGTTTTTTGGGGGGGTAGGGGTGGAAATCTTGCAATCCTTAGCCTGTCAGCTATGTACAGACTATGTGATCAGTGGTGTTGCTGTGGAATGGACTCACATAGGGATGATTGCTTACAAGAAGTCTTCTTTGCTAGGAGACAACTCGGGGAATTACCAGNCCAGATTTATTCCATTTTCCTTGAAAAACCTATTTAACTGAACGGACTGAAAGCTTGCATTTGTATTCCAGAATATTGCATCCAAAAAAATCACTTTATCCTCTTCTGTTCAAAATGATGATCATGGTGCCCAATTTTCAAAGCACACTGGGTTGGTAGAAAGTTTTTCTGGTGTTAGAAGGTACACATTTAGTGAAATCTGTTTGATGTCTTCCTAAATGTGCTTTCATATGGTGAATTTAACCAACCAACCTAGGGTCAGTGCAAGGAATAATGAAGTTTGGTTTTTTTTCTCTGGTATTTTATTCAAATACTGTTTGACCTTAGGTAATATTGTGAAATGGTAAGATAAGAAGTTTAAAATGTCAAGTTACACTTAACTTCAGATGTCAAATTGAGCTACTTATCCTGCACTCTCTGTAGAGCAGGAGTATCTAAAGGGGCAAAACATTTATCCATCATAAGTGCTTTTACATGCCTGCTTTGTGTATTTATAGCTTTCTAAGTCTTTATACACTAAGGGAATTTATGCTGATTTGTTACTTTTCTTTCCAGATTCTATGATTATCATTTCAATACTTTTCTAATCTGAACATTAGTCTCATACTGATGAAAATTATATTTTTTCAATTAAAATTTCAGTAGATAGACATCAATTAAAAAGCCACCCTATTTAAATTAATGGGAAAATGAAGAATTCTGTTAAATTACTGGTGCTTTAAAAAGAACCAAATCAATGCTTAAAGCCTGTGTGAGTGTACATGAATTCTAAAAACATAAAGATGTACTTTTACATGTATTTGAGAGACATAAACTACAACTCATGTTGTAAACATGTAAACACCTGACTGCTTTGAGGTTCTATTTTCCAAAACTTAGTGTTTAATAAGGAGGTTGGAAGTTTAGCTCCATAAGCAGAAAACATTCACTGGAGAATGGATAAAAATTCTAGGGGGAAACAGTTACTTTTTAAGAAGCTATCCATGTGGCCCTGAGACAAAGTGCATCCTGGGTTGTTTGGTTTTTTTTCCTCCAGTGCTTGCAGTTAAAAACTGTCTAAAATCCAGGGACTGAAAACAAGAGTTGTAAAGAAAGCACTTGTCAGAATCCCCATGTCTATTTAGAGCCTGACTGCAGCAGTAAGCAGCACTAGCTCTTGGTGGTGCCAAAACAAAGTGTTGCTTATTCAGAATGTCCCACCAACCAGAATACATTCCCCAAGCAGAGGCTGTGTATGCACAGGGTTTTTTTCCATTTATTAATTCTCAACATGTATTGTAATCCCACTACATTTGCAGTGCTCATGCTCTGTATGCATGTAAGCCAAGTTTTTTCTCCCCTCTCCCCCTTTCCCTTTCTAAGAAATTAAAAATGAATGTAGAGGAACTGTTTACATCTGTGAAGCAAGCAGAATGTAATCTTTATCTTCTGATCATATATTCCAATCTCTCAGAGAGCATGATATGTCTACAAATCCCTTTATAGCTTGAGTCATACCTTTCTAGGCAAAATTCTCTTCCAAAGCTTCATTTCTTCAGCTGTGAAATGATGTGAAATTTTGACTATTGCCTCTGTCAAGGTTTGTGCTGTTAAAAACCTCCAAGACTTGTTCAGGATAGAAGATCTTGGCTAGATTTAGTTGCATAGCTTTCTACAGACCAGATTTGCATGCAATGCCCTTTGACAATTTGGTGGGGGTTTGGTTTTGTTTATGGTTTGGTTTTGGGTGCTGCTTTTTTTGTTATGTGGGTTTGGTTGGTTGTTTTGGGGTTTTTTGGGGGGGTAGGGGTGGAAATCTTGCAATCCTTAGCCTGTCAGCTATGTACAGACTATGTGATCAGTGGTGTTGCTGTGGAATGGACTCACATAGGGATGATTGCTTACAAGAAGTCTTCTTTGCTAGGAGACAACTCGGGGAATTACCAGGGAGAAGAAATATTTTCCAGTAGCTTGTAAGGGTCATAAAGGCCTGAGATAACTCATCTGACATCCTACAGNGAACCAAATCAATGCTTAAAGCCTGTGTGAGTGTACATGAATTCTAAAAACATAAAGATGTACTTTTACATGTATTTGAGAGACATAAACTACAACTCATGTTGTAAACATGTAAACACCTGACTGCTTTGAGGTTCTATTTTCCAAAACTTAGTGTTTAATAAGGAGGTTGGAAGTTTAGCTCCATAAGCAGAAAACATTCACTGGAGAATGGATAAAAATTCTAGGGGGAAACAGTTACTTTTTAAGAAGCTATCCATGTGGCCCTGAGACAAAGTGCATCCTGGGTTGTTTGGTTTTTTTTCCTCCAGTGCTTGCAGTTAAAAACTGTCTAAAATCCAGGGACTGAAAACAAGAGTTGTAAAGAAAGCACTTGTCAGAATCCCCATGTCTATTTAGAGCCTGACTGCAGCAGTAAGCAGCACTAGCTCTTGGTGGTGCCAAAACAAAGTGTTGCTTATTCAGAATGTCCCACCAACCAGAATACATTCCCCAAGCAGAGGCTGTGTATGCACAGGGTTTTTTTCCATTTATTAATTCTCAACATGTATTGTAATCCCACTACATTTGCAGTGCTCATGCTCTGTATGCATGTAAGCCAAGTTTTTTCTCCCCTCTCCCCCTTTCCCTTTCTAAGAAATTAAAAATGAATGTAGAGGAACTGTTTACATCTGTGAAGCAAGCAGAATGTAATCTTTATCTTCTGATCATATATTCCAATCTCTCAGAGAGCATGATATGTCTACAAATCCCTTTATAGCTTGAGTCATACCTTTCTAGGCAAAATTCTCTTCCAAAGCNTATCTATAAACATTTATAGATATATAAACATATATCTCTATAAAAAAAAAAAAAGCACTGAATTTATGAGTTTCTACTATCATAAAATTAATAATTTTTTTTAGAAAGAGGAAAAGAAAAAGCTTTTCGTTTTTCTACAGCAGGAAGAAAAAAAAAGGCAAAATTCCACTAGACATTTTCTACCACATATTGCATCAGTTAGTGGTACCTTTCCAGTACCCAATTTATTTCTACATGTGAAAAGCAATGCTGGGTATTTTTACAGACATCACCCACAGTTTTACTGAAGAAAGTTAAAAAAAAATAAAATAAAGATGTCAGTCCTGCAACCACATTTTTAGAAAAGTTTCTAAAACCATTAATAATGTCACTGAGCTGTTATTTTTAGAGTTATGTCTAGTGGAAT